>JBBYHO010029491.1:0-11549 GCA_038382025.1 Adansonia gregorii
TTGTTGGGTGAGTGATTTGTGTTGTGGCTGGTTTTATGTTCTTTTTGTAAAAATATGAATTGATACTTTTATCAGCTAGAAAGACAGTTATTCAAAAGGAGGGAGAAGGGCAATGAACACTGAACTGCGATCATTTTGTTGAGCACTTGCTGTTGCTGGCTAATATACCCTCACTACTGTAGTTAAATAGCCAACACCATCCATTTGTCATTATGATACCAGGAATTTAAAAAAAGTATTTTCTTTGTTTTGGGTAAGGGGGCTTTCAGGTAAAGATTTTTTTTTTTAACCAAAAAAATTTACTGTGGTCGTAGATATGTTCTAAAGTGGTTCCTTTGAATTAAATCATTTTTCTGAAGCTGGAATGATGTATTCCACAGCTCCTCGGTGTCTTACCTTTATGTATCACACACTGGATTTGGAGCAGTCGCATATGCAATGGCAATTATATGCTGCAGACTTGATGCAGAGGTGAACTGTGGGACATCTAGTGCTACACAATCATTGGCAGATGGACATATACATTCTGCACCTGAAGAAAGCTTGCCATCCCAGACTTCTGAAGAAGAAGCACGAAGGATGGGTGATTATCGTGACATACTAAGCCTTACAAGAGTTCTCATGCATGGTCCCAAAAGCAAAGCAGATGTTGATATCATTATTGAAAGGTCTGTCTTATTTCTTTTTCCTTTTTCCCTTTATTTAAATTGTTAAAGAATTGGAATGAGGTTATCTTCTCACTATTTAACAATACCAGCAATATGTATAATCAGCTTATATGGTCCAGAAAGGTAAAATGATGGATTATTCTGCTGATCTTTATTTTATTATTTTTCTTTGTAGACTCAGTTTAACATGCTTGCCTGTTGCTTGTTTTATTTTTTATTTCTGGCTTTTATTTTGATTCATATTTTTGGGCAGTCAGTTTTTTTCCCACCAAGTCATTTAACCAGCCATTTCTTGGCTCTTTTCACCCTTTAATGGTGTTGATTTTTCTTCCATTTTTGTGAAGGTGTGCTGGTGCAGGGCATTTACGGGATGATATCCTTCATTATATTAAGGCACTTGAGGAGGTTCCCCATGATGACGATGAGCATCGAGCATACCTCATGGATATGGGCATTAAGGCTTTAAGGTTAGTGCTTGCACGGTTCCATCTTAATCTGTTTGATTTTACTGCCTTCACACCAAGTGGCTTTCACACTAGTCTATGCCTTTTGATCGATGGGGTCAGCTTCAAGGTCATCGTCCTCTTTAGTTAGTTATTGCTAATTAAACTTGATGGTACTGAGGATTGCTTCTTTTTCATTTATTTATGGTTTTTGAGAATTCTAGTGTGCTAGCTTATTTTTGAGTAATGTTACAACTCCTAGTGTGTGTTTTCACTATCCGTAACCTTGTATTTGTTCCTTTGCAGGCGTTACTTTTTCCTTATCACATTTCGGTCTTACCTATACTGCACATCTCCAACTGAGACAAAATTCACATCTTGGATGGATGCAAGGCCTGAACTTGGACATATTTGTAATAACCTTAGAATAGATAAATAATTTTCTATTATTATAATCCTCTTCATCTTTCAAAATATATGTATGTACAGGTCTCAATGCCTATTATAGTTTCTCCCTTAGTATTGCCCCTCCACTTCCCCCACTCCCACCAGTGTATGATTTATAGACATATGGGGGTTTGGTGACATGCCGATGAGAAATCTCATCACTTGGCCAATGGAGTTTAGAAACCCTTTCTTTTAGTTTCAGTTAGTGATCTTGGCAGGTTACAATTTCATAGGATCATAAGTTGAAGCCCCTCAAAAGACTAGGGGTAATTGGCCGAGTACTGCGTTGCTGAGATTCATAGGATAGACCATTTTTCTTCCACACACACACACACACACACACATTTAGGACGGCAATTCAAGCAGTAGACAAGTTAAAACCCAAATGGCAAACGTCAAAATATGTGCTTAGACTGTAACAGAATTGTTTCGGTTTCCAATTATAGAATTGTACTATTTGGGCTTGTGATAGCGTACAATATATCTAAATATCAATTTAAAGGTAAGGTTCAGTTTCTTTTCATCTTTTTTTTTTATCTTTCTTATTAATCTTTGTAAAACCGAAAACGAATTAGTAATAGCTAATTTTTTTCCTTTCTTGGACAGCGAGATTAATTAAAAACCAAGAACATGCATAGGATGCTAACAATTCGACAAGCAAGCGCAACCTGAAAGTCAACGATTTCGTCCAGAAAATGAAGGGTGTCTTAAATACATCCGACATATGATTTTGTCTGGGAACTGTAATCTGATATCGTTGGCAAACAAAATCCATATGACTAAATAATTATAAAGGCACGTCCCAAATCTGAAAGTATGTGCAAATAATATAGAATATTGAACGTTAATAATTTTCCCTGGTTAACAAGGAAATCAAAAGACCGGTAATCCTGGTCCGCTGGCCAATCATAAGTTCACAAGAGGCTCAGTGGTGTTGATAAAAAGGCGTATTTTGACCGTTGCAAGGAGAGAGAAGTGTGCGTTTCAGTGTGAGAGTGAGACCAGCACTCCCTGTCTTTGAAACCTGAAGCCTGACTATTTTTCCAATGGGTAAAACAGTTTACCGAAAGCTGCATCATTATCCAATGGAGAACTTAAAGGGTGTAAAGGTCGACGATGGTGTCTTTGACAGAGAAAAACAAATCTTTTCCAGCTTTTGCTACCCATTTTTTCTGCTTGATCGGTATCTTTCTCACTGGATAAATTAATGAACTCATTATTGTTGTTTTCATTCTTTTTTTTCTTTTTTGGGTTTTCTTTTTTTTTTTTCTTTAGACTCAAGAAGAAGAAACAATTAAAAAAGGGCTTTCGATTTGCATGATACTATACTAATTCATGCATTGCGCATGCAAGAAAGAAACCCCAAGAAAGGGAAAACAACGTACGGCCTTAAATTTGTCATTAAGACTCTTAACTGTATACGCATATTTGTTTATGTAATTTAACTTATAAAATGGGTAAAGTCTTTTATTCTTTTATGCTGCTTGAGAATCTCGAAAACCTTAACTGGGTTTTCCATTGGAAACAGATTTTTGGATGTCGAAAAACCAATAAAGTCGGTGATGTTGGGTGTTGGCCTTGTTCTTGGAGCCATTCCTTGCTCCATCTTGAGGCAATTTTATTTCATTTATCTGTCTTTGCTTCTACTATTTGACCCTATAAAGCAGGCATTAACTTAGTCGCGCCTGCTTATGCATAGAAACTTTATATATTCTTTCCTTTATTATGATTGGTCATCATGATTCATGTGATTAAATTTCCTAATATTATTAATGTTCAATACTATTATAATTGAATTGATTAATTTCTCCTTCCCTTGTAAAGCTCTCGGATTTGTATGATATATCATTATGTGGTCGGTTATGGTTTAGTGTAACTTTTATTTGAGAGGGAGCTAGTGAACTCAAATCTCAATAAATATTCGCATTGAAATTCAGGTTAGCATTGATCCATTCTTCAAACTATTGATTTTCGTACTTCCATATCGTTCAGCGGTCATCAAGATAACAGAGAGAGAAGAACAACTAACAGGAGGACCGAAGAAGTGACAAGAAAAAGTCTTGGGCTCTATATTCTTTCCTTGAAGAAGAGAAATCTTTAATTGTAAGAATTTCAGTTAAGCATATTGCCGAAGGAAAAAAAAAAAAATGTTGGGTCCTTTATGTGATCCATCATCAAAGTTACTAGCATCCCACCAGGACGGGATTCTGCAATCTTCATTCTTTGGTAGTGCGGTAGGAGTTGGGCGACCCAACAGTGCAGTTTCTGGTTTTCAGTTGGGAAAAATCAACATACCTAGGAAGAAATGTGTTGCGACCAAAAGATTTCACACCTCTGCTGTTCTAGCTGATGTTGCCAAAGATTTCATGGTAAGTTCCCTTTTTATTTGTGTTATGTAGATTTTTATGTTGTCAGTTCTGTTAGTTGTTCAACTTTCATGATCTTGGTATTGAACTATCACTGATTCTTTTTTTTTCAAACCCTGGACTTGCAATGCAGGCTTTCCGGCCAAATATT
This sequence comes from Adansonia gregorii, assembly GCA_038382025.1. Taxonomy (NCBI): domain Eukaryota; kingdom Viridiplantae; phylum Streptophyta; class Magnoliopsida; order Malvales; family Malvaceae; genus Adansonia; species Adansonia gregorii. The sequence continues at coordinate 4,076 of JBBYHO010029491.1, forward strand.
TTGCCAAAACATGCGGCAGACCCCAAGACTGTTGCCTCTATCATATTAGGCGGTGGAGCTGGAACTCGGCTCTTCCCCCTTACTCAAAGAAGGGCCAAGCCGGCTGTAAGCTAACTTGAAATGTTGGAATGCTACCTTTAGATTTATGATTGGATTTATCTAACTCTTAACAGTTTTGACACTCTACATGGTTTTCTTAGGTTCCGATAGGGGGATGTCATAGGCTGATTGATGTCCCCATGAGTAACTGCATCAATAGTGGGATTAACAAGATTTACATCCTCACCCAGTTCAATTCTCGATCTCTCAACCGCCACATTGCTCGCACATATAATTTGGGCAATGATGTGAATTTTGGTGATGGGTTTGTTGAGGTATGTTCAACAGTTCTGAAGTTCTAAGATTCATGTTTTAGAACCATCACCACTCCAAACTATGGTATTGCATTGTTGCTGGTGGGTTAGTGAGAAAGCATTAGAAATATAATTGTATAGGAAGTATCGTTAGCATGTTTGTTAAAGGGATTAAACATAATGGGACCTCTTTATCATGTCTCTGTTATATTGCTTCTAATCGTGTTACTTGCCTTGCCAAAGGTATTAGCAGCTACACAAACATCTGGTGAATCTGGAAAGAAGTGGTTTCAGGGCACGGCAGATGCTGTAAGACAATTCATCTGGTTGTTTGAGGTATGACAAATTTGTCTGTCCAAAGTTCTTTTTTCTGTTTTTATTCTCAATAGGAGAGCTAATAGCATAAGAGTAAGTGTGAAAAGTTGTATAGCTTATCCAACCATTTAAACTGTATATTATACATGAATTCTTGTGTTCTCAAATTGGTGAAATTTGTGGTAATTTGTCCAGGATGCTAAACATAGACATATCGAGAACATCCTGATATTATCTGGTGATCAGCTATATAGAATGGATTACATGGACTTTCTGCAGGTGAATCACAGCAGCTCACTTGGTTATTTACCTTGGCCTGTTGCCTTTTACATTAGACTAGTAAGCTTTAGTAAAATCCAATCATTGTTGCAGAAGCACATTGATGGTGGTGCTGATATATCTGTTTCTTGTCTCCCTGTGGATGAAAGGTGAATATTTGAACCGAAAATTGTTTGGGTCTTCAGTTAATTGTACCTGTGCTTTCTTGCCTTGACTAAGGTTATACAGTCACCTGTCCTGCAGTCGTGCTTCTGATTTTGGATTGCTCAAGATTGATGAAAATGGACAGATCAGGCAGTTTCTTGAGAAACCAAAGGTTGAAAGTTTGATGTCCATGGTTAGTACTTGTCCTTTGTTCTTCTGATTAAATTTTGTTCTAAATTGAAACTATTAATTAGATTATTGAAACTCCTCCTCATAACAGCAAGTCGATACAACTGTTCTCGGATTAACGGCTCAAGGAGCAAGGAAATCGCCATACATTGCATCAATGGGTATATATTTATTCAAGACAGAAATACTCCTGAAACTACTCAGGTAACAAAGAATCAGTTTGTTTCAAGGATTGTAATTTTTGTTTAGATGTCATAGATGGACCATTTCACTGAACATGTTAGTAATTCTTAAGTTTATGCAGCAGCAGCAAGAGATGATCTGTTACTTTTCTATATAATTTGTGCTTCTTTAGGTGGCATTATCCAGCAGCCAATGATTTTGGATCAGAAATCATTCCACTGGCTCTGAAAGATTACAATGTTAAGGTAGACTCTCAAAAGATAATCAGGGATCATGTTATTACTCGAGGGTTACCATTTTCAATTGTTTATAGTAGAGCCTCTGACTTGCACTTATTTGTACATGATGACAGGCATATTTATTCGATGGCTATTGGGAAGATATTGGAACTATAAAATCCTTTTTTGATGCAAATTTGGCCCTCACAGATCAGGTAGAGTCCTCTCTTAAACAATTCCTGCAGTCTCTCCTTAACCGAGTTAACACTTACAAGCTGCAACTTCTTGTCTCTCTGTTTGAAGCCTCCCAAGTTTCACTTCTATGATCCCCTAAAGCCAATTTTCACCTCTCCTCTGTTTCTACCACCAACAAAAATAGAGCAGTGCCGGGTAATAATTTGTTCTGAACTTTCTGATGTGTAGTTAAATGACATGGCTAAGTTGATGCCTATCGAGATTATGCAGTTGCCCCTGCTTATTGTAGGTCAGGGACTCTATAATTTCACATGGCTGCTTCTTGAGAGAATGCTGCATTGAACATTCCATCGTGGGAATTCGCTCAAGATTGGATTATGGGGTGGAGCTGAAGGTAATTTATTTTTTTATTTTTCATAAGTTTCCTTTTAATTTAAATCCTGAGAAATGCCATCTAGCTTGTATGTGGCCTATTCAACTGCATCCTTTTCAGATCCTCTACATAACTACGTCATATTTTTCTTCTTACCAATTTAAATCCTCTGAAGTTGAGTTTGACTACCTTAACTGAAGCTAATAGGAACCATCAGCGAACCTCCAACTATTTTGAAATTATAATTTTCAATGATTCTACAGGATACATTGATGATGGGTGCGGACAATTACGAAACTGAGGCAGAAATAGCATCCTGTTTAGCAGAGGAAAAAGTTCCACTAGGTATTGGGAGAGAGACTAAAATTACGTAAGTTTCCTTCTTTGATGGTGTCGTCACAGATCACGAGAGACATATAGGAACAATGTACTATATCATATGCATCAGAGTTACAGTTTAACCATGAACTCATTACTTTCCTGACAGATAGAGCAGGATAGTTTTTTTTTTTTTTTTCTAAGCTTTGATGCTTTGTTAAGTGCTTATTACTATATTTTTCCTTCAGGAATTGTATAATCGACACAAATGCAAGAATCGGAAAGAATGTTGTCATTACGAACAAGGATGTAAGTTACTATCTCCTTGTAACAGGGAAGAAGTGTGGTTATTGTTATGATTCTGAGTCTTATGGGCTATGGCCGTCTATGCTATTCCGACTTTGCTTTTTTTTTTTTCCTTCTTGAAGCATTCATATCTAACACTTGTATCTGATACATAGTCGGACATGTTACAAGGATATGATCCTCTAAGAACCCTTCAAATATATAGAAAAACTTAGAACCAAACATATCCATATCTGACACATACCAATATCTGACACTTATATCCAAGCCCAAGTAACATAAATGGCCATATTATTTTGCAAAAGAAAAAAAAAAGGTTTTCTGACTGAGGCTGCAGTAACCAAGAACTAGTTTTTGGTTGAATTGCAGAATGTGGAAGAGGCAGATAGACCATCTGAGGGATTCTACATTCGATCAGGAATTACTGTAGTTTTGAAAAATTCTCTAATCAAGGATGGAACTATCATTTAAGTGCATTTCTCTGAGGTCAATCATACGGCTTTTGATTTTTTTTTTATCTGCTGGAAAATATCAATAAGTTGTGAGATTTGTTATATTTAATTAATTTTGTAGCTTTTTCAAGGTGCTAGCTGAAACAATATTGTTGGCCTCTTAGCTGCAAAAAAAAAAAATTATTAGCACCAAAATTTGATTGGAGCATCAAAATTGAAGTAAATAGTGATATACGACCTAAAGATTAATAAAGGAAAATTCTTAGACAACGCTGATGCTGCCAAGAGTCATCAAAATTATATCGAATGTTATTAAAATTATATTAAGAATTATCATAATTATCAGTAATTATTAAAATATTATCAAAATTATATAAGAAGTTTTTAAATAAAATGCTATCAAAGATAAATTATATCAAATGTTACCAAACTTATATTTAAACTTATATAAGGTTGTCAAAATCATATATAACATTAACAAAATTATAACGTGTGCTATCAGTGAAAATGCCTAACATAAGCTCCAAACGATGAAATTTGAACGTCTAGGATCATATATTTCATGTAAATCCCATGTAAAGTCCTTTCCAGCATGAACAGCCTCCATCTGTAGGAGTCGTAGTAGGTTTTTGACTGTTTTAAGGAATTTTCGTCATATGTCTTCAAGTGAGAGATGATAGTAAGCGAGACTGCTGAGCAATGATATTAGCAGTCGAAGGGCTCTGTTCCAAAACAACTTGGTATCCATCTCCCATGTTGTCCATACCAGTGCTCAAGAGTTGCCAAAACAGCCCACCAGCACATGATCCCCCACTTCTGGCGCTGTTGTAGATAGCATTATAAACCCTCCGGAAATAGTTGTTTCTCTTTTCTAAGCTGTACCCTGGCAACTGGGAAGACTTGCCAAACTCTCCTATGACAAGTGGTTTTTTCAGTATTGAATCAGAGTCCAGGGTATGGGCTTGAATCCATTTGTCTACCCAAGCAAGCTGGGCCTCTTCGCTTGAATATGCTGATGGTAACCTACAGTTAGATTAATGAAAAGAATAAATAACATTTTCCCCCCTCTTTTTGATGCAGAACAGAGGATATCCAATTAGTGATATTACCATTGCTCAGGGTAGATATGGATGGTAGCAAAATCGACCTCGGGGATCTGGTTATTGGCAATGAAATCGGTCCCAATGTTATAGGTGTTTGGATTGTTCTGTTTCTTCTCTGGCATCGATTCCCCATAAAATCCTTCAAGTCCTATTTCCAGTAGGTGATGCTTATCAATGGATTTGACGTGTGCAGTTATTTCTTTTACCCAGTTCTATAAAAGATATTAAGCAAAAAGGAACAAAAACATTAGCCCCTGGTTCGATAAGTGTACAATCTTGATTATGTTTTTTTGACAGAAATCAGCTGAAAATGGGAATTAAGTAATATTTCATGCAATTAAATATATAGCAAATTCCATTATTAGTAAGGGGTCAAAATCCTGGAGACATGATTGACAAGTTGGTGAGATCTATAAGTATTCGGTAAAGTGGGTGAAAGAAGAAGCTGGCCAAACCACAAAGCTATTAGAGGAAAGTTCAACACCTTCAAAGAATTCCAGACAAATACACGAAACAAACATATAGAACAAAAAGCAACAAAATTGGCAGTCACTATTTATTAACATCCATCCAGGATTCTGTTTCTCAATTGCTCTTTGATAGTTTGCTCATATGATTCCCTGGGGACTTACATGCGTGTAGGCTACGGACCTAAGCCGAAACAGCTAATCAGTTTCTTATCTTTTCTTATCAATTTGTAACAAGAAACCAACTTTTTTTTTTTCTAGATATAGTTATATCTGGACCGTATAATATTAGACACCAATTACATAAATATAATATAAATAAAAAAATTATAATATGATATGAATATTTTTTTAAAATTTATATAAATAAAAATATTTTAAATATAATTAAAATATAATAAAAGATATAAAAATAATATAAATACATAAATTATTTAATCGCTTTTCATATGTGACGGTGATCTTTTGTTCCACCAATAAGAAAATGTGTTTGTTTTTTTAGCTGTAATGACTTGAATTCCTTTTCCACGAATTGAATTGAAATTAAGGTCAATCAACTTTAAACTGAGGTAATTTGTTTTGATTACCGTCTTATTCACCTTTTAGTCTTTTATTACTCCCACTTTCTAGCTAGTGTTCACATGATTATCAGAAAAACCTGAAAGTCTGAAACCACATTTGTACGATATTGCATGAGTCGCTTTTATGTGTCACAGTCCCTTAGGAGAAGACAAGACTCAACATTGCAACAAGCAAAATTAGCATGAAATCAACCACAAATTGAGAGAGAGAGGGACAGCGCAAGTCGACAAAACCTGAAGATGAGCTCCAGATGGATCGCTGGGGCAACGAGGTTCATTCATGAGTTCCCAAGCGAAAATGGTAGGATCGTCTTTATATGCCACTCCGGTAATCGTGTTGATTCTCGTGAGCACTGCCTGCAAAATCAAGTACCACTAGCTACATTGAAAAACACAGTGCAAATAATGATGTTATTAGGTTATTTACTACTTATAAGAAAATGGAACATTTGGGCATGGCATCTATATTCCTAGGGTGCGACAAGCCAAACCTGTCGAATATTAATCAATTCCTGACCGTATGATTTTGATATCTATTTGCTCTACGAAATATTATAATATGGCCGGAAAAATCACTTTTGCAAATTTTCTAACAAAATTGTAAAAAGATTAGACTATTGAAGTCAGTCCATCTTTAAAGTTAGTTGAATAAAGCTAGCAATCAATCATAAGCGGACCCCCAAGCAGGCCAGGGACCTGGCAAACTGCTTTTGTTAGGTTCTCAGTTCTCACCATCCTAACAAAACTGGAAAACATTTTACGAGTTTGAAGACCAAACCAAAATAAAAAAAACCCCACTTAATACGGCAATTAGTTACAAACATTTATTAGAAGGGAGAAAAATGGGGTTCCAGAAATTAATACAAGTTCTAGAAAATCAAAAAGCTGCAAACAAAAACGTACCTTAATATGATTCTTGTAGTATTGTTTGACAAGAACGTCTGTAAAAAAATCATCTTCATTGTTCAGGTTCCGACCTCGTTGCTTTGCCCATTGAACGTATTTATCTTTTCCGCCGAAATCCTTGAAGTTATTCGCAAAACTCAAAATCAAGTGAATTCCATACTTTTTAGCTTCAGCCACAACAAAGTCCAGTCCCTGGAAATATAGTTAATCATCACAAAATAACAATCGAGTTAATTCAGTTAATCTCAATCAAATACGACGTAGCTTTCTCATTGCATTGGAAACAAAGGAAAATAAAACTGGGTTACCTTGAACACCTCCTCGTTGTAAGAACCTGGAGAATTCTGAAGAGGCTTGTAATCACCATCGTTAAAAGCCCAAGTTCTTGCTATATTCATGCCATACTTGGAGGCTTCTCGGTATACGTCGGTAACCTTGCTCCTTGTAGAAGGGTCAGATGCAAACATCATCAGCCAATAAGCATTGAAGCCATTCAAGTAAAAAGGCTTTCCATCCATGACAAACTTAGTTCCTCTTGTTTGAACGAAGCCACTGCCGGCAGGGACAGGCCGAGCATGACATATTCCACGGTGGAAGATCATCAGCGTCATCAAGACTAACAGGACGAAGATGCTGTTAAACAAACGTTTCGCCATCATATTGCAAAGGACTTTGAAAATCTTTTGTAGGGAAACAGTGGAGTCAATGAAGCACTATATATATATAATCAGTTTTCTTTTTGGGGGTTAAACAATTATGAAAAAGACAACGAGATGGAACAGATATACGGGGAAGAGAAAATGGAACTTGGGAGATTGCAGGTGGGCATGGTGGCGTGGTTTAAAATAGGCAACCAAACTTGTACAAAATGTAGACACAATAGACTATGGTCATATCAATTACGTGGGCGGACGAGAAAAAATGCAACAAAAAATATTTATGTTTTAAAAGATCTCATTAGAAAAAAAATTATTTATTATTGTTAATATATTTTAAAATTATTTTATATTTTTTTATTAAATTGGTGTTCGATTATCTCATCGCACTAATTTAGTCAATCTTTTTAATATTACTGTTATACTTTTATAGTTG
>JBBYHO010029566.1:0-15516 GCA_038382025.1 Adansonia gregorii
ATCTTTTATACTTGTTGTCACATTAACAATAAGGTATGCACTTTGATCATTGATGGAGGTAGCTGTACTAATGTAACTAGTACAACCTTAGTGCAGAAGTTGTGATTGCAATGCACAAGACATCCTCGACCATATATGCTATAATGGCTAAATGAATATAGGGAGGTTAAGGTGAATAAATAGGTGATTCCTTTTTAATCGAGAAATATTTTGATGAGGTGTTATTTGATGTTATACCTATGCATACAAGTTATATCTTGTTGGGAAGGCCATGGCAATATGATAGTCGTGTTATCCATGATGGATTCAAGAATAGGTACTCTTTTTAAAAGGATGGTCAATGTGTAACACTTGTGCTAATGACCCCCAAGGAGGTGTATGAATATCAAAATAAATAGAGAGGGAACCAAAATGAGATCACATGTAATAAAAAAGAAAAGAGTATGAGCAGTGAGAAAAAAATAAGATGAGAGCAAAATAGAAAAAAAGTGTTAGAAGAACAAGTTAGAGTGAGTGAGCAAAAAGAGAACTTAATAGCAAAAGTAAAAAAGAAAAGCTTGTATGTAAAAAAAAGGGAGTGCAAAAGTGTTTTTTATGTCAAAAGCCATTGAGTGTACTTATATATAATGAGGCTTATTTAAACACTAATGATCTTAACCCTTTTTTGTCTAGTTTTGTTATTTCTTTATTATAGGAATATGAAGATGTCTTCCCAGAAGAAGTTCCAAAGGAATTACCACTAATTAGAGGAATTGAACATCAAATTGATTTTATCCCTGGTGCAGCAATTCCCAATCATCTGGCATATAAGAGCAATCTTAAGGAGATAAAAGAATTTCGAAGGCAAGTTAAAAAGTTATTCCCAAAGGGGCACATGAGATAAAGCATGAGTCCGTGTGTGGTACCTGTGTTATTAGTTGTAAAAAAAGATGAAACTTGGAGGATGTGCATGGATTATAGGACTATAGTAAAATCACTGTAAAGTATCTCACCATATTCCATGATTAGATGATATGGTAGATGGGTTATATGGTTCTTGCATATTTTTTAAAGTTGATTTGAAATATGGATACCATCAGATTAGAATAAAACTGGATGATGAGTGCAAAACTACCTTTAAGACTAAACATGGGTTGTATGAGTGGTTAGTCATGCCATTTGGCCTTATTAATGCACCTAGTACATTCATAAGATTAATGAATCATATTTTACGTGCATTCATTGGTAGGGTTGTTGTTGTACATTTTAATGACATTATATTGTACAGTAAGAGTTTAGATGAACATATGAATCATTTGAAATGTGTGGTAAATGTTCTTAGGAAGGAAAAATTGTATGTTAATATAAAAAAGTGTTTTTTTACATGGAAAAAGTTGTTTCTCTTGGATTTATTTTGAGTGAGAAAGGCGTCAAAGTTGATCTAGAGAAGATAAAGGCAATTAAAGAGTAGTTGACACCTAAATCTATGATTGAAGTAAGAAGTTTCCATGGGTTGGCCAGCTTCTATCAACGTTTTGTGAGGGACTTTAGCATCATTGCTTAACCCTTAATAAAAGTGATTAAGAAGCATGTGAACTTTAAATATGGAGAGGAATAAGAAAGAACCTTTAATTTATTGAAAGATAAATTGTGTTTTGCTCCTTTATTACAATTGCCTAATTTTAATAAAACTTTTGAAATTAAATGTGATGCTCCAGGGATAGGTATTGGTGCTGTTTTGATGCAAGAAAAACATCACATAGCAATTTTCAGTGAGAAACTTAGTGGAGCCACTTTGAACTACTCAATATATGATAAAGAGTTGTATGTATTAGTGAGGGTCAAGTTGTATGCCTAAAGAATTTGTCATTCACTCCAATAATGAATCCTTAAAACACTTAAAGGGTCACGGTAAACTGAATTACCATCATGCAAAGTGGGTAGAGTTTATTGAGACATTTCCTTACACCATTCAATACAAATAAGGGCAAGACAATTGTAGCTGATTGTTTGTCATGTAAGTATGGCCTAATTTCTACAATTAGTGCAAATTTATTGGGATTTGAGTATATCAAAAAATTATATGTAAAATATCATGATTTTGCAAATGTGCATGAGGCATGTGAAAATTTTGCTTTTGGCAAATTTTATATGAATAATCGTTATTTATTTAGGAAGAATAAATGTTGCATGCCTTCTTATTCTCTGAGAGAATTACTTATGCGTGAGTCTCATAGTGGTAATTGATGGGACATTTTGGGGTTCATAAAACATTAGCCATATTACACGAACATTTTTATTAGCCCCAAATATGTAGGGATGTTAAGAAAGTGTGTTCTCATAGTATTTCATGTAGACAAGCAAGTATAGGACATTACCTAATGGTTTATACACCTTACTTTCTGTACCTGATGGGCCATGCATAAATTTGTCTATGGACTTCATTTTAGGCTTGTTTAGAACCAAAAGGAATAGATTCAACATTTGTGGTTATTGATAGGTTTTCTAAGATGGCTTATTTAATTCCTTGCCATAAAACTAATGATGCCACAATCATAGCTGATTTGTTCTTTTGAGACATTGTTCATTTGCATAGAATTCCTAGGATGATTGTGAGTGATCCAGATGTTAAATTTCGTAGTCATTTTTGGAGAGTGTTATAAGGAAAATTGAAAACTAAGTTATTGTTTTCCACAACTTGCCATCCCTATTGATGGGCAAACCAAAGTAGTAAATCAAACGTATTTTTGAAGAAGTTAAGAATGCCTATGGATCATTTTAAAGAAATGCAAGGATGTGGCATCAAGGGACATAATTCCAGGTGTTTGGGGATAAAAGGCAAGGGAAAATTTATAATTTTTCCTAATTGTATCGATACATGGTTTTTATGTATCGATACAATGCTCCAATAACCCAAAAATTTAAAATATTCCCATCAATATCGATACAATGTGCAAATGTATCGATGCATGAGTTTGTGTATCGATACATGAACTCATGTGTAACTCATGCATCGATACTAAGCCATGTTAGAACCAAAACTTGCATTCTGTAAAGTAGATGTATCGATACACATCATGTATCGATACAATGTTTCATTGTGTCGATACAATGATCATTGTATCAATACAATGTTCATTGTATTGATACATTCTAGGTTTTTTGTACCAAATGTATTGATACATTCTTCAATGTATTGATACATATAGGCCATTTTCCATGATCAAAGCATTTTTAACTTCTCCACCATTGATCCAAAGCTCGATTTTAACTCATTTTTGAATTAGAAAACATAAAAACCTGTATCAGATTAAGAATTTAGACTTATGAATTAATCAAAAATTTCTTTTAAAGTCTAAATTAGATCATAAAAGGTCAATGTCATATGATCACCCTACTTCTCCCTTGTTGTTAACAAAGATCACCATCAGCCACCCTACTTGCTGGTATCTATTTTCAACAATCAAACCAGCAACCCTATGTCCATCAAGTTGGCAGCAAATTGCTTCCTATACCTACCTTATAGCCATCAGCTGTCATAACTTTGTCCCCTTGAGAAATGACGAAAAACGCCTTCAATTTAGCTCCAAAATGCTGGTATAAATAGGCCATTAATATTTTACAAAAGAAAAAAAGTTTTTTCTAGCTTATTTTAGCTCTCCTAACTCATTCACACATAAAAAAACAGAATCCTATAGCCCTTCCCTTAGTATCCAGAAAAAGCCCCAAATAGTCATTCCCAACCATTATACACTTAGAAAAATTATCCTCACCTATACAAGAACTGAAAGCTTTCTTTTTCTCTCATTTCTTGCTAATTAAAAATAAGAATAAGAGGGGAATTCAAGCCATCTCTGCTGCTCCAACCACTTTGATCAAAAATTGAAGCTTTGTTGGTATAACTTCCTACTTAATCACTTTCATTTTATGTTTTTTAGCATTTTTATCATTTAGTGAGCTTTTCATGCTTCCATCACCCTCTTAGGATTCTTATGTGTTATTGTGGCTTTTGGTTATGGTAGCTTAGCATTTGGATGTCTTGACACCCCTTTTGATGTGCATAGTGTCTTATTTTATCCTTATTATTTTTGGTAGCTCTTGGTCATGCATTTATGCCATATCCATGCATCATGTTATGTTCAATCCATGCACAAATTTGTAGCCTAGAATGTTTCAAGCATGTTTATATGTTAACTTGCATTTTGTCATGAATCATTGTCATTTTCAGCATGCTTCACTTCATGAGATATGTGATAACACTTTCTTTGTCAAGACCACTAGTAAAGTTAGCATCTCCATTCATGTTATGTGCCATCCCCTTGTATGTTCATTGTCTTCTCCTTATCTAAGTGCATGTTTGATGGCTGTCAAAAACTGATTTTCAAAACCTCCCTCAAGCATATTAACCTCAACCAATGAGGATTAACATGAACTTAATGTTTTCCTTAAAGTTAGCAATCTTGGGGAAAATCAAGTTTTCCAAATCTGGAATCCTGATTAAATGAGCTCAAAACTTCTAATTTTTTGATGAAAATGGCCCTGCACTTGTTCTCGAAATGTTTGTGCCTTGTTTTTTAGTCAAAACCTTGAATGATATGATCAATAGGTTGTTTCATCGTCCCAAACTACTCTGAGGCTGTGTAGATGAGTTTGTAACACTCATGCCATTCTTTCCCTTCACTCATGGACGTTCGAATTCCAATGATCTGAGTTTGGACCTAAAACATGAAGAAAAATAAAAAATATCCCCTGCATTGCTTTATCCCTTATTGGTAGCACAACTATTATTGATTGAAAAATTAGTTTAAAATCCTAAACGATTTTTCATGAATTTTTTTAATATTTTTCTCTCAAATTATGTCAAATTATCTTTAAAACAATGTCTTATTCACCCTCGGATTATTTCGGATGAGAGAGTTATGATTTTTCAGATCTAAACTATTTAGAACTGCTAGAATCAACATGTATTTTGATCGAGCAATTTAGACCCATTAAATGATTTTTCCAAATCCTTTAAACATTTTTATAAAAAATTCATGAAATTCCTTTTTTAAAAAGGTATTGTTTGTAATTTTTCGATACCAAACAAGTCCTAAGTGATTTTCCAAATTTTGACACATCTTGTCCCTTGTATTTTTTGTTTACAGTGTAATTAATCCAAACTTGAAAATTTATTCTCTCAGAAAGTGATTTTTAAGGATAATAGAAATATTTTTAGATTGACCCTTGTTGAGTTACCTTTTTAACAGTATCTTGTTTGCCCTCTAAAACTTTCAAACCAATTTAGAATAAATTCAGAAAATGGGATAGTGCGATACTATCCCCCTATTTTTGGTTGTGGTCAAAATTAAGTTATTTCCCCAAGCTTCATCTTGAGGCATTCAAATGTCACCATATCACCTTAATTAGCCTCAATAACATGCTTTGACTCCCATAGGCTTGCATCAAGGCACGAATTATTTTTTTACATCTTTACCATCAGCATTCACAATAATTTCTTTTATAAAAAAGTGTTAAAATGCTCACTCATTTTTTAAATCACAAAGTTTTATCAACCTAAGTTTTCCAACTCGACTTCTTTAAAGAGTGTCAGACATATCACTTTTGGGAATACTCCAACCTCAACCTTTCAAGTGGATATTCCAACTCACTTTTTCAAAATTGTTAAGATTTAAAAATTTTCCTTTGTCAAAATTATTCATAATCCTCGGGGATGCTCCAACCCCATCTTTTCGAAAGGATACTCTAACTATGTTTTTCAACTACAACTAAATTTTTCTTCTTCCCAGATTTCCATGAAGGTATCAAGAGTTAAGCCCATTTTTATCTAAAAAAACCTCGTTCAATCAAAGAGCTTAGATTCGTCTCGAAAATTGTCGATTTGGTTATTCCTAGATAATCGATGGAATTGCAAGATAAATTTCAATTGTCCATCCCTTCTTTTTAGCATTACATTAAATGATTCACTTTATGTTACTTCATTCATTGCCTTACTAACGTGATTTCTTTGGGATGATTATTCGTATTCATATTTTCAAATCATTTCAAGTAAAATTAAAGGTGCTATTCTGTGTGGGTATCTCTCCAGTCCCAAAATGGAATATTTCATTTTCGAAGTAAAATCCAAAGGTCATTTTTATTAAAAATTTTGATATTCTCCATCTATCTAGGGTGTATATGAGATTAAATTTTTTCATCAAAATCGGGATTTATATTTCTATAAAATTCATGCACTAAAAGAGGGTCATATCAAAATAGTGACAAGTTAAGTTCGATATAGTCAAAACTGAGATAAGACATAACTAGTAAGGTACTGATTTTGGGTGTTGCGAAGAGCTTCATGCCTCATCGTGCTAATCAACTCCCGAACTCAAATGACAAATCTTTATACCACACAGACCATGGGATAGATGTTTCGAGTTTCATAACTTAAGACATAGGTTTTAGTAGGCATCCGATCATGCCTAGCCCAAAATGATCGGTGGTGACTCCAAGCATTGGCCACTTTGTAATGGTCATCTGAGACTAATAAGATGAGTGATTCATCTTATGGTTCCTCTCACTGTATCATGAGTTAAGAATTCATACTTTCTTATTGTTATCACATTGTGAAAGAAAAGTCTCGGTTAAGAAGGCATTTCCTAGTTAGAAAAATATTTTAAGTCGTATACACCCATAGATTCACGTGGATCTACCTTGAGGCATATTCTGACAGCTTGGCAACTCCACTGGGGACTATATAGAGAGTTGCCAACAATTAGCCATGTCTTATTAGGTTCTCAGTTCCTCGATCTTTGGTCATTATTTAACTATGACCCTTTTTTCATTTTGTTAACTAATCTTTTGTTTGACATGATTGTTAGGATTGTTTTATTTTTGAATAATCATCAGTTTAATAAAAATGGTAATACGGGAGTAAGCAAAATGGTTTGATCATTACTCATCACAAACTATGCACTTGCATGCGCATTAGAGTCCCGCCAAACTCTATGGCAAGGTTATAACCCAATCATTAAGAGGAAGTGAGCTATCCGCCTTCGTGAGTAACCCTCCACATAGGTATAGCAATAACTTCCCATATGTAAATTACATATGTTTTTTGGTCAGTAACCCTATGCATTTGCATAGGAAAATACATCCATTGGATTAAACCTATTCTGCAAAACCCATGATAGGCTTAGGATCGAGGTGCCTTGACTATCCTTAGCGGATGGAGGAGCAATTTGGATACCTATTTTGGTATTAACTTAAACCTCATATAGTGAGCTTTACGAGCTAAACCATGTCAAACCATACCAGAACATTAGTAGAAAACCTAGAGAACAGGGTCATTCAGGAAAATATTCCTAACCTTTACTCTTAATTACCGTAACTATGCAAGTGATAATAAGTGTACAATTATCACTCGCATCTTCATGTTTTTTTTATCATTTATCAGGGTATGCCATCATGTTGCCCGAACGATAGATAACCTTTGTCTAAATAAGTGACGGTGAGCAAAAGTCATCATTCACAATGTCTTATGCTATAAACCATTATGCTATCAGAGTCACGGCTTAACGTGTATCTACACTGATGGTGATAAGTGAATATTACTATTGGTTGATTATTTTATCACCTTATGAAGGGTAAGTTGTATCTGGACATGTTTATATTTTACCCAAGATTTAAATGCACTTGGCAATCGAGGTGCAAATTAGCAAAGACAACATTTTGATCCCATCCCTATGACCTATAAGGAACTTTACCAGACTTTGCTCCAAAATCATTTAATGGCCCTAATCTATGTCCTAAAGAGGAAGCCACCATATGGTACAACCCTGACACCCACTGTGAATACCATGCTGGGGCAATCGGGCATGACATTGAAAACCCTATATCTTTCAAATGAAATGTGAAAAATCTAATTCACTCAAAAAACTTGCAGTACAGGATGAATCAGGGACTAAATATTGCCACTAATCCTTTACCAAACCATATTGAGCCAGCTACAAATGTGGTTGGCATTAAGAACAAATATGAAGTCAAGACAAGCATAGAGGATGTAATGGTGCCAATGTTCTTGGTCTGGCAAGCATTGATTCAGGTCAGATTGCTCAACGCAACAGAAAAATTAAAAGACAATACTGACAACTTCTGTGACTTTCACATAATTATAGGTCATACCCTATAAACATGCAAAGAGTTTAGGTCCATGGTTCAAAGAATGATAAATGGAGGCCAGATAGAATTCTATCATGAAACCACATCTGATGCTGAATCTATCAACATGATAGATGACGAAACTAAGCAGCTACCTTAAGGGAGAAAGCAACCCTCATTCTTTATGGCAAGTCAAATCCTGAGGTTAATTTTTTTATACCTAGACCAAAGTTAGTTGTCGAGGTACCTAAACCATTCTCAAGTAAGAGCAACAAAGCTATCCCATAGAAGTACGAGAATCAGGTAATGATAATCCAAGAACTAACTTCCACAATTGCTGTAATGGAACTATCAGGAGTTAGTCACCTAACCTGTAGTGATAAGTGTTACACTCCCCCAGCCCAAGAAAAATAGAAGGTTAATGTATCTCTAAGCACTAGTACCACTGAGGCCTAAGTAAAGAATTTTAAGCCTGAGAAAGTCAAGGAAGTAGTGAGTAAAAAAGAAGCTACAGAGCTTTTCAAGTTCATCAAGCACAGTGAATACTACATTGTAGTCCAGCTAAGCAAACAATCTGCAAAGATTTCTGTGCGATCTCTGCTTTTTAATTCACAGGTTCACCAAAATGCATTATTGAAGGTGTTAAATGAAGCATATGTGCTATCAAACATTTTTTAGGACAAATTAGATTGGTTAGTGAATAACATCAAGGCTGATAATGAGATCCTTCCCGAAAGTAGGGGCAGTTATAAAGCTCAGCATATCACAACCCATTACAAGGGGTATTTTGCCCAAAGCACTCATAAACAATAGGTCGGGGCTTAATGTTATGCCTATGGCTACATTAAGCAAACTCCCTGTCGATTAGTCCAATATCAAGAGTAGCCACACCATAGTCCAAGCTTTTAATGGAACATGCCGTGGAGTAATAGGAAATATCACAATCTAGCTTCAGATAGGCCTATGTACATATAAAGTTAACTTTTAAGTTATGGATATTAATCCATCTTACAACTGCCTATTAGAAAGGCCGTGGTTACACTCCGTCGAGAAGTGTCCCATCCTCTTTCCATTAAAAGCTTAAATTTATGATAGATGACAAAGTAGTAACCATCGAGGCTGAAGAAAAAATGATCGCCACTGCTTTCACTGGAGAAATCTATAAAGAGCCCAATAAAGGTGCACCAGAGTAATCCTTCCAATCCTTCGAGTTCATTAATGCAACATTTGTAGGAGAAGGATTGCTAATAGTTAAACCCCACCTGTCAAAGAGTACCTATTCAGGTTTTAAAATGATCATTGGCAAAGTTTTTCATGCTAGAAAAAGGCTTGGCAAGAATATGCAAGGGATAGTCCGAGCTCTACAAGTCAGCACTCAAGTCAACAAAAGAGGCTTAGGATTTAAGGCCAATGCATAGTCAAGAAAGCAGTAGGAAAGAATGATCCATAACTAAAGGGTGACTCGATCATTGGGTCAAGAGGGGAATCAATGCCAACAATGTTCCTAGCTCTCCATGAGATATTTCATTCAGAAAGATGAATCAATCCAAACTAACTAGAAGAGCAGAAGTCTAAAGATGTCTTGGTCATCTTAAACAGAGCATTTCATAACCTCTATCTCTAACATACCGAGCCATAAAATGCGTATCCTTCCACTAAAACCTGATTTTGATGATAGGGTCATGATGGAAACCCTTACATTTTTCCTATCCCTTTTATGTAATGTCAAGAAAGGAAAACCTTACTTACCTTCACCCAAAGATGGGTAGGTATCCTATGTAATGGATACTTTTATTAAACATTATCAATGAAATGACTTTTGCATATATCATTCCATGTTGTGTGTCTATATCACTTTTTAACCTTTTTGTCTCCATTACTCTTTTGTCTCTATTTTTATCCGAATCTTTTGGTTGTGTGTGTGCATTTTGCAATGTTTATTTCTTCACCCTTTTAAGTGTTCTGATGACATTGATATGGATATGTTTAATGGGTTGCTGAAGCTCGACTTTGAACAATCCATTTGCACTAGTGAAGTTGATCCTGAAAAAGATTTCAAAGAGAGCTCCATACCACCAGGCCTCTTAAGATTAGTTGAGTAAGAGGAGAAGTAGATCATGCCCCATGAAGACCCAATAGAAGTTATAAATCTAGGTACTTAAGAGGGTCAAAAAGAGGTTAAAATTGAAACCTCAATAAAATCAACAAGTAAGACCAAGTTGATAGACCTACTCAAGGAATATTGGGATGTATTCGCTTGGTCATATCAATACATGCTAGGACTAGACACTGATATAGTGGCCCATAAGCTTCCTATCAAGCATGGATACAAACAAATCTGACAAAAGTTAAGGAGGATAAAGCCAAAAATGCTCTTCAAAATTAAAAAGGAAGTTAAGAAATAGTTTGCTATGAGGTTTATCAAAGTAGCCAAATATCTAGAATGGGTTGCAAATATAGTCCCAGTCCCAAAAGATGGCAAAGTACTAATGTACGTTGATTATCGAGCTAGTCCAAAGGATAATTTCCCACTACCCTATATCGACACTCTGGTAGACAACGCAGCCTAGAATTCTCTTTTCTCCTTCATAGATAGATTTTTGGCTACAACTGATTAAGATGGCACCCGAAGGTAGGGAGATTACAACTTTCGTAACCATGTGAGGGATATTTTGCTATAATGCCATGCCTTTCAAACTAAAAAATGCTAGGGTAACATATCAACAGGCCATGGTGGCCTTATTCCATGACATTATGCACAAAGAAATTGACGTCTACCTGGACAACATGATTGCAAAGTCAACAAAAAAGGGTGAGCATGTCATAGACCTTTAAAAACTTTTTGAATGACCGCAAAAATTTCAACTCAAATTGAATCCTGCCAAATGTAGCTTTAAAGTCACTTCGGGTAAGCTTCTAAGCTTATAGTCAGTGAAAAAGTCATTGAAGTTGACCTGACAAAGTCAAAGCCATTCAAGATATGCCACCACCTCAAACCCAAAAGGAAGTGAAAAGCTTTTTGGGGAGACTTAACTACATTGCTAGATTCATATCCCAGCTTACTAACAAATGTGACCCCATCTTTTGGCTCATTCACAAACAAAATCTGAGAGTGTGGAATGAGGCAAGTCAAGAAGCCTTTGATAAAGTCAAATATTATTTGTCAAGCTTGCCAGTGTTGGTACCGTCAGTGCTTAGTCGACCTTTAATCCTTAACTTGTCAGTCTTTGATGAATTTATGGGTTGGGTATTAGGAAAACATGATAAGTTAGGAAAAAAGGAAAAAGCAATCTACTACTTAAGCAGAAAGTTCATGGAATGTGAATGAAACTGCTCCATAGTTGAGAAGTTATGTTGTGCTTTAGTGTGGACAGCCAAGAGACTCAAGTAGTACATGCTATATCACACCACATGGTTGATTGCAAGGCTTAATCCTATCAAGTATCTATGCAAAGCCCCTGCATTATCAAGAAGGCTAGGTAGATGGCAAGTCTTACTTTCTGAATACGACATTGCCTATGTCAGCTAGAAGGCCATTAAGGGTAGTGTCATGCCTAACTTTTTTGGCAAGTCGAGTGGCAAATGATTATGAACCCTTAAGTTTCGACTTTCCAGATGAAGATCCAATGTACATTTCTAGAAATGAAAATGCCTCCAACCAAGATTGATACTAGAAGATATATTTTGATAGAGCATGAAGCACTTTACAACATGGAATTGGGGTAATATTGATGTCACCCGATGGGAGTCATTACCCGTTCACAGCAAGGCTAAATTTTGACTATACAAATAATATCGCAGAATATAAAGCTTGTGTCATGGGTCTTCAAGCAACCTTAACAGGAATGTCAAGACATTATAGGTGTTCGATAATTTAGCCCTAGTAAAGAGGAATGGCAAACTCATGATGCCAAGCAATGTAGTATAGGAAGCTGATAGCAGAACTCAAAAAAGAATTTAATAATATTAGTTTTTGACACTTACCTTGAGAAGAGAACCAAATAGTCGATGCTTTAGCTACTTTATCATCCATGTTTAAAGTCAACCAAGAATTAGATGTTGCTCCAATCTAGATGAGCATTTATACAACTCTACCTAATTGTTATAGTGTCAAAAAAGAGAAGGACGGCCTACCATAGTACTTTGACATCCTTCGTTACATCAAGGATCAATAATATCCCAAACATGCAACTGAGATTGATAAAAGAACTATCAGTAGGCTGGCTATGGGATTTGTTCTCAATGTAAAAATCTTATGCAACATGAGTCACAATTAAGTATTGCTCAGATGCGTTGATACACCTGAAGCCAGAAGGATCCTAGAAGTTCATAACGGGATTTACGCCACACATGCTAATGGACATCGATGGCCAATCAAATCATGAGAGTGAGTTATTACTAGTTAACCCTCGAGACAGAGTGCATCAATTACGCTTGAAAATGCCATAAGTGTTAAATCTATGTGAACAAGATCAATGTTCGTCCAATGCCACTTCATGTCATGATGGCCCTGTGGCCCTTCTTTAAGTGGGGTATAGATGTGATCAGGCCGATCACCCTTAAAGCTTCCAATGGGCATTGCATCATGTAGGTAGTAATCGACTATTTCACCAAATAGGCGGAGGCTGCCTTGTATGCTAATGTCACTAGATCGACTGTCTGTAAGTTTGTCAAGCGGGACATCATCTATAGATATGGCCTTCCGAACCAAATCATCACAGACAACGCAAGCAACTTAAACAATAAAATGATGTAAATGGTGTGCTTTCAATTCAAGATGCAGCATCGTAATTTTATCCCTTACTACCCAAAGATGAATGGTGCAATTGAGGCAGCCAACAAAAACATCAAAAGAATAGTTGAAAAAATGGTCGAGACTTATAAAGATTGGTATAGGAAGCTATTCTTTACACATCATGCCTATCGAACCTCAGTTTGCACTTCCACGGGTGCTACCCCATTCTCCCTTGTCTATGGGATGGAAGCTGTATTGCCTATCAAAGTTGGGATCTTTTCTCTCAGAGTCTTGATTGAAACCAAACTTGAAGAGGCTGAATGGGTCAAGAATAGATATGACTAGCTCAACCTCATCAAAGAAAAATGCATGAAGCCATCTGCCATGGTTAAATGTATTAATGATGCATGATCCGAGCCTACGACAAAAAGATATGCCCATAATAATTTTACCCAGGCAAATTGGTATTAAAGAAGATCCTCCTAATTCATAAAGATGCACAGGGCAAGTGGACCCCCAATTGGGAATGAACGTATGTCATGAAGCAAGCTTTCTCTAGAGGGGCCTTAATCTTATCAGAAATGGATGGCAATGCCTTGCCTAACCCAGTCAACTCAAATTTTATCAAGAAATATTACACATAGAGGGCAAAAACCTAAAAAAATCTTTTAAAAATTAAAACAAAAAAAGAAAAAAAAAAGAAAAAAGAGGTATAGATGAAAATTCAAAAAGGGCATTTAAGTAGCCAACCTGATTATGGTTAAAAAAATTGCAAGGGTGACTTGAGAAGATTATTTTTGATGGGGCATGAACCAAGAACACCTACAGGACAATGCATAGCAATCCTAAGGATCTTCCAAAGATTAACTCATGCTAGTCACATTCATTGCTCGAGAAATATCCTAGAAAGTACCTAAAAAATATCCACGTCATGATTGTCAAAGGCATCTTTCGCCCAAAAGATTTAGCTACCTTATCACTTGTTTGTCAAATAGTATACCGAGTTGTATTTTTTTGTTGTCATGAATAAATATTTCCTTGTTTCTTTTAAGCCCTATATAATTCACATTGCATTTGTCATTTAATTGATAATGTTTGATAATCAATTGAAATATGCATCAAGACATCTCGATATTACATTAAAAGGAAAAGAAAAGCACAGGGAACTTTGCTCGTGCCCTGGTTGTCAAGATCATGAACTTCTTCCAAATGCCCATTTAACATGGCCATACACCAAACTAATTCTTGCTTTCATATGCCATATCTCAAGAAAAATCGTTTCAAGCTAACAAAAAATCGATCTGTGCATTCTATCTAAATCTTATCGAAACCAAAGACATGAACTTAGTTAGTCAAACAACCACCAAATTGTTGATAATGCCTTTCAGTTGTCAGGAAAACGGTTAAGTCTCTTGAATCAATAAATGCCATAATCCAAATTCTTGAAAATAGGTGAATAGCTTGACTATCAAAACATCAAATCCCTAATGGAGCTAGGATAATTCACAATGGCTACCTCTTGTGATAGATTTTATGTTGTATACCCAGTGAAACTAGGACAACCTACAATCCCTAATGGAATTAGGAAAATTCTAATGCCTAGTTGAACTAGGATGGATCATAATCCTTATTAGAGTTTGGATGACTTGCAAGAAACTATCACTATCTCCTGTATTAAGTTCACATCATGCAACCATGACAACATTTAATATCATGCACTCACATTACTGTCATGCATCATCATTTTTACAATATCACTTCAAGCTAGGTTTACTGAATCTCTAAGGAATTCTTATTAAGAATTCTAAGCTTTGTGAACCAAGTGTCATTTAGCTAAGGTTCTTTTCTTCTCATCACCTCATTTCAAAACCATTTTTATCAAGAAACTACTATCAAACTGCCCATGTCAAGAAGTTGTTATCCAGAAACTATCGTAAAAAATTTCATCGAGAACATTCATTATAAGCTTTGTCAAGAATTTTGTCAAGAACTAGGGTCAAAACCCTTTTATCAGGAAACTTTATCATGAACTTTTGTTAAGAAAAACTTATATTAGAAGTTTTATCAAAAACTTTGTCAACACCTTTTTCAAAGCTCAAAGTCAGTGGCAACCTTTTCAAAACCCATAAGTCAATGGCACCCTCTTCAAAGCCTATAAGTTAGTGGTGCCTTTTCAAAGCCCAAAAGTCAGTGGCACCCAGTTTAAAGCCCACAAGTTAGTGGCACCTTTTAAAAGCCTACAAGTCAATGGCACCCTTTTGAAAGCCCACAAGTTAGGGGCACCCAGTTTAAAGCCCACAAGTTAATGACACCTTTTCAAAGCTCATAAGTTAGTGGCACCCTTTTCAAAGCCCATAAGTTAATGGCACCCTATTCAAAGCCCACAGGTTAGTGGCAGCTTTTTGAAACCCATAAATCAGTGGCAGCTTTTGGAAACCCACAAATCAGTGGCACCCTTTTTAAAGCCCACAAGTCAGTGCCACCATTTTCAAAGCCCACAAGTTAGTGGCGTCTTTTTAAAGCCCACAAGTCAATGGGACCTTTTCGAAGTCCACAGGTCAATGGCACTCTTTTCATTGACTACAAGTCAGTGGCACCTCGTCGAAGCCTACAAGTCAATGGCACCCTCTTCAAAGCCTACAAGTCAGTGGCACCTTTTC
>JBBYHO010029566.1:17097-30191 GCA_038382025.1 Adansonia gregorii
TTTTTTTTCTTTCATTTCTTGCTAATTAACAACAAGGAAAAGAGAGAAATTCAAGCTATATCTGCTACTCTAACCACTTGACCAAAAATTGAAGCTTTGTTGGTATAACTTCTTACTTAATCACTTTCATTTTCTGTTTTTCAGCATCTTTATCATTTAGTGAGCCTTTCATGCTTCCATCACCTTCTTAAGATTCTCACGTGTTTTGTAGCTTTTGGTTGTGGTAGTTTAGTATTTGAATGTCTTGATGCCTCTTTTGATGTGCAAAGTGTCTTATTTCTTTTTATTATTTTTGACAGCTTTTATTCATGCATTTTATGCCACATCCATGCATCATGTTATGTTCAATCCATGCATAAATCCTTAGCCTAGCATTTTTCAAGCATGTTTGTACATTAACTTGCATTTTGTCATGAATCATTGTCATTTTCGGCATGCTTCACTTCATTGGATATGTGCATAACACTTTCTTTATCAAGACCATTGGTAAAGTTAGCATCCCTATTCATGTTATATGCCATCCCCTTGTATGTTCATTTTCTTCTCCTTATCTAAGTGCATGTTTGATGGCTGTCAAAAACTAATTTTCAAAACCTCTCTAAGCCAAGAATATTAACCTCAACCAATGAGGATTAACATGAACTTAGTATTTCCCTTAAAGTTAGCAAAAAAAATCTTGGGGAAAATTAAGTTTTCCAAATCTGGAATGCTGATTAGATGAGCTCAAAACTTCTAATTTTCTGATGAAAATGGCCTCGCATTTGTTCTTGAAATGTTTGTGCCTTGTTTTTGAGTCAAAACTTTGAGTGGTATGATCAACGGTTGTTTTATTATCCCAAACCATTCCAGGGCCATATAAATGAGTTCGTGCCACTCATGCCACTCATTCCTTTTAGTCATGGACATTCGACTATCAATGACCCGAGTTTAAACCTGAAAACACAAAGAAAAACAAAAAATATCTCCTACTTTACTTTGTCCCCTGTTAGTATCATAACTATTGCAAATTGAAAAATCAGTTTAAAATCCCAAACGATTTTTCATGAATTGTTTTATATTTTTCTCTTAAATTGTTTCAAATTATCTTCAAAATGATGTCTTATTTACCCCTAGATCATTTCGAATGAGAGAGTTATGATTTTTCAAATCTAAACTATCTAAAACCCTTAGAACCAGCAACATGTATTCTGATCGAGCCATATAGACCCACGAAATGATTTTTCCAAGTCCTTCAAACATTTTCCCTAAACAATTCATGAAATTCCTTTTTTGGAAAGGTATGGTTTACAATTTTTAATACTAAATGAGTTTGGGATGATTTTTCAAATTTTTACAAATCTTGTCCCTCATATGCTTTGCCAGCAGCGTAATTAATCCAAACTTGAAAATTTATTCCCCTGGAGAGTGATTTTTTGGGATATTAGGAATATTTTTAGATTGACCCTCATCGAGTTACCTTTCTGAAGGTATCTTGTTCTCCCTCTGAAACCTTCAAACCAACTTAGAATAAACTCAGAAAATGGGATAGCGCAATACTGTCCCCTTATTTTTGGTTATGGTCAAAATTGAGTTGTTTCCTTAAGCTTCGTCTCAAGATATTCAAATGTTACCATATCACCTTGATCAGCCTCGAAAACATGCTTTGACCTCCTATAGGATAGCATCAAGGCACGAATTTTTTTTACATCTTTGCCATCCTCATTCACAATAATTTCTTTTATCCAAAAGCATCAAAATGCTTATTTATTTTCTAAATCGCAAAGTTTTGTCAACTTAAGTATTCTAACTTGACTTCTTTAAAGAGTGTCAGACATGTCACTTTCGAGAATGCTCTAACCCTGACCTTTTGATGGGATATTCTAAACCCTTTTTCAAAATATTAAGATTTAAAAATCTTTCTTTGTCAAAATTATTCGTTATCCTCGAGGATACTCCAACCCCATCTTTTTGAGGGGATACTTTAACAATGTCTTTCAACTAAGTTAAATTTTTCTTTTTTTTTCCAGATTCCTATGAACGTATCAAGAGTCAAGCCTGCTTTTATTTAATAAAAATCTCATTCAACCAAAGAACCCAGATCTATCTAAAAAATTATTGATTCGGTTATTCCCAGATAATCGATGCCAATTACGAGATAAATTCCAATTGTCCATCCTTTTTTTTATCATTACATTAAATGGTTCATGTTATGTGACTTCATTTGTTGCCTTACTAACGTGATTTCTTTGTGATGATTATTCCTATTCATATTTTCAAATAATTTTAAGTAAAATTAAAGGTGATGTTAGGCGTAGGTATCTCTTTAGTGCCCAAAATGTAATATTCCATTTTCAAAGTAAAATCCAAAGGCCATTTTTATTAAAAAATTTCTATATTCCCCATCTATCTGGGGTGTATATGAGATTAAATTATTTCATCAAAACTTGGATTTGTATTTCTATAAAATTCATACATTAAAAGAGGGTTATATCAAACTAGTGATGAGTTAAGATTGAAAGAATCAAAATTGAGATAAGACATAACTAGTAAGGTACCAATTTCGGGCATCATGAAGAGGTTAATGCCTCATCATGCATAACCAACTCTCGAACTCAAATGGTGAATCTTTATACCACTCAGACCATGGGATCAATGTTTTGAGTTTTGTAACTTAAGACATAAGTTTCAATAGGCATCTGATCATGCCTAGCCCAAAATGATTGGTGGTGGCTCCAAGCGTTGGCCACTTTATGATGGTTATCTAAGACTAATAAGATGAGTGATTCATCTTATGGTCCCTCTCACTGTATCATGAGTTGAGAATCCATACTTTCCTATTCTCATCATATTGCAAAGGAAAAGTCTTGGTCAAGAAGATATTTCCTAGTCAGAAAAATATTTTAAGCCGTATAGACCCATAAATTCGCGAGGATCCACCTCGGGTACATTACGACATATATTAAGGGCCCATGTATTGAGACACTAGTTATTAGGCTTGGGGCTTTCTTTTGACATGTTAATTAGCCATCTAAAGGCCTTTATAGGTTTCACTTGTTAAAACGTCTTAGGGCTTTGTCTTTTATCTATAAATAGTCTACTACAATTGTAAGACTGGTTTTTAGTTTTTCTTTGGATGATTAATACAAGTAGTCTTCTTGGTGAGGCAAAATTTTTTAAGTTCTTATTAGAACTCCAATAGAACTTATCAAGGTTAGTTTAATCTTGTGGCATTCAACTTTTGAAATTCTTGGTTTGCAATTGATACTAAAGCATTGGGTTAAGGTTTCAATTCCCTTGGTATTCTTGGTTTGTGTTTTGTATTTAAATTATCGGGTCAAGAATCCTATTTTTGTTTTTTATTATTTTTTTTAGTCTTTGATCCAAATTGTTGTTTGGGGGTTTTAAAAAATTATTCTTAGGGTTTTTGCATTAATCTATGTCACGACGTGCCTCTAACATGATAAGCCAAACTTAAAAATGAAAACAGGAAAGTAAAAAGAAAGGGCTTGCCTTTAGGCCATCCTTTGATTGGGATTTGGATTAGACGTGATAGAATAAAAGTTAAATGGAAGATCTTCGGATGAATTGCTTATTCAACTGATCGTGGATGCCATTATGAAATCACCATGACTTGGAGTCACCATCGATCATTTTGGGCTAAGACTGGATCCATATTAAAATCAACAATTTCGAGTTACAAAACTTGAAACACTAATTTTACGGACTGCATATACCAAAGTTCATTTTTAAAGGGTTCAAGATTCGAGTAAGCATGGGAAAGATTAGCACTCCTACGACACCCAAAATTGGTACCATCTAGCCATAAATTATAAAAGACTCGATTTTCCTCAATTTTTTATGTAGTAAATATTTATTTGCAATCCCTTTCTTACAAATGTAGGATTTTAAAAATTAAATCTGGTTGTTATGATAAAAATTTAATTAATTACTTTTTATGCAACCCAAGATGAGGGAGAAATATGAAGGATTTGGTAAAATGAGATTTAGATTGATTTAGAATATATTTAGAAGAGTATACTCTACATTGAGTATTGGAAAGATATAGATGTAAAGCATTGCCTTTGGTTTAATGAAATTTGATTTTTTTTAAAGCATGATTACAAATCATCGTCAATAAGAGAAATGGGTTAGCAAGACAAAAAGAACACAATAAAAATCATGAATTAATATACAAAGACATAGAAAATGAGGGACAGTAAAAATGTATCTTATAATTAACCTCAGTTATTGAGGAATAATCAAATTGACAATTTTAAGATGTGTTTGGATTTGATAGTCATTTTAGCATAAAAAGGTTGATAAGAAAAAGTCTGAAGAACTCGAGAAGAGAAAACTTAGATTTTTAATGAAGTTATAAAAAGCGAGGTTGGAACATCCCCTTGGAAGGAATAAGGTTGAAGGATACCTCAAGAAGGCAGAGTTAGAATATTCCCTCAATGAAAATGGGATTGGAATATCCCTTCGAAAAACAAGGTTGAAGTATCCCTCAGAGAAAACAAGTTTAGAACATTCCCTCGAAAAAAGATATTTTGAGTAATTTTTGAAAATTAAAATTATATATATTTTTTAAAGAAACAAGATTTTAGAATAGAAAAATAATTTTAAAAACATTTTTTAGGTTTTGATCCAAGCCTAAAGGAACCTATGTCATGACTCATGACTCCATGGGGAAAATCTTTAAATGCATTTTGAGTCATTCAGATGACTAATACAGATATTTCAGAAGAATCAAAATGAATATTCTCAAGTTCAATAAAAATAGGGGAGAACATTATGCTATCCATTTTCCTAAATTTATTCTAATTTGGTCTAATGGTTTCAAGTGGCAAACATGGTACCATGCGAAAGTTCACTCGATAAGGACTAATGTAAAAATATTATAAAATTCATAAAAAATCACTTTCTAGGTGGAATTAATTGTTGAAATCAAATATAAGTCAGTGCTGACTGCAAATGCAAGGGAAAGGGGCAATGAATTTTAAAAAATTACCTCGATCTTATTTAGAATTGTTAAATAAAAAATTATACCTTTCCGGAATAAAGTTTGCAAACGTTTCAGCAAAAATGTTTAAAAAAATCTAAAAAAGTCATTTGATGGGTCAGAATCGCCCCATCACAATGTGAACCACTGATTCTAGGGGTTCTAGATAGCAAAGCTTTGAAAATTCATAACTTTTACATCTGGAATGATCTAAGGACAAACAAGATTTTTTTGTAAAGGTAATCTAAAGTCTTTTATTAGGAAAAATGCTAGAAAATTCTAGGAAAATCATTTTGAGATCGAAAATAATTTTTCAAACAGGGATCATTATGCTACCAGTATCAAAATAGGAGTATCTTCAAGTTAAAGCTTTTTATGGTCACGTGTCTAAGCGTTAGACATGCAAATGTCCAATCACTAAGGTTCATGGCAATGAAGTAATGGACCAATCGAACTCTCATAGAGTAGGCCACTGAATCATCCACTATTTATGCCAATAGTCATTATAGGCTCAAAACAAGGCTTAAACTAAATATTTGAAAACATTTTTGATTTTAGCTTGAAAATAGAATTTGTTTGGCCTAATGAGGCCATGATTCCAAACATTTGTGTTTGATATATCCCCAAGATTGGAGTACCAATCACTGAAAATATTAAATCCATCATAATCCCTATTGATTGAAGTTGGTATAGACTTAAGTTAGGCTTGTTTTACAAAATCAAATTTTAGCACACATCAAACAAGTATTACATGAATCATGTTATAAACTAAATAAGCAAGCATGATATCAAACATTTAAGGCATAATTAAGCACATATAATAAGGCATATTAACAAGCATTGGATGGCCAAAACATAAGCAATGACACAAATAACATTTGGTCATGCAATAATACATATCTAGCATTATAAATCAAAGCATGAGATAAAGCAAAAATATCAAGATTGAAAATACAAACTAGCCAAATAAATATGGAGCAAGAAGCATAATTTTTAGTGAACAAAATACCACAATAGCTTATTAACCACACAACCACATCAAATAAGCTCAAAGAAGTGCATGAATCCTATAATTTTCATGGTTATATTAAAAAGCTTGCTGAAATGGCATGAGAAATGAAATAAAAAAGCAGAAGATGCAAAAAAAGGTTAAAAAATACCAAAAATAAATCTTAAAGCTTGCTTAACTCTTTTTTAGCCTCTTAGCCTCTTTTTTTTTTACTTTGTTAGTCGTCCAAAGCTAAATCAATGTTTTTGATTTGTTATGTAACTGGCACCATAACTTTATGTGGCTATTTATATTAAAAGGTGGTGACTAGAATATATGAGACTGGTGGCCGTCGAATAAAAGCGTGGTGGGGTTGATGATGAATGTTGCTAAGTGAGCATGTGAAAGAAATGTTTTTTTTTCTTGGAGGCTGGGATGATGATTTTTTTGGCTAGAGGCTATAGTGGTTGGCTAAACATGGAAAACAGGGACCCCATCATGTTGAAGGCTAACATTTTGGCTTTATAGGAAGCCATTCAGCCAACACCAATCAAGGGCAAAGAGGGATAATTTTACATTTTGTTTATTTAAAAAATGAGTCATAGTATACTAGGGTGTGCTTTCAATTTTTAATTGGTCAAGGTAATAATATTTGAGTACCAATTAGCTACCAAAGTTTCAAAATATCCTTTAAATATCAAATTTTGCCATGAAATACCCCCAATCAAGTTAATTGGGCCTTCAAAAAAATCATTAACCCAATCTAATAGGCCCAAATTTAATTCAAGTAATGGAGATATTGGATTTAACTAATATTAGTAAGGCCTATCAAGAATTTTAAAATATTTGAAAATGTAAACCAATACAATTAAATAAAACAAGCCCAAATAAAACAATGAAATATGCATGTAGGCCCTATTTTATTTAATATATATTTCTTATAAGGCTAGGTCTTAAACTAAATAATTATGACCCAATATAATTAAATAAAATAGCCTAAATTAATTAATTAAATATGCACATAGGCTTTATTTTGTCTAATGTATATATTTTATAAGGCTTAATCTTAAGTTAAATAATTTGTGACCTAACATAATTAAATAAAATAGACCCAAATAAACTAAATAAATATGCACATGGCTTTATTTTATCTAAGGTATATACTTTATAAGGCTTGGTCTTAAATAAAATAATTTATGACCTAATATAATTAGATGAAATAGGCCCAACTAAACTAATTAAATATGTACTTGGGCTCTATTTTATCTAATGTATATTCTTGTTGTAAGATGTGGCCTTAAATTAAATAATTTACGACCTTGCCTTAGCTAAAAATGATAGAAACGGGACATTATAGACACTTAATTTTGAGAAACAAAATTTGGCACTTGTCCTAATAGAGGTAAATTTCCTTTAGGGGGAATATATACATTTTCAAGACCCATTTAGTTGTACTTAAATCACCATAGGTTCACGTGATAAAATTGTCATTTCAAGGGTTGTCAAGAGTAAATTTTGGACAAAAAAGATGAATATCAAGGTAAATAATAAGCTTTTAATTTTATTCTTTTAAAATGTTAAATTTTAAAATTTATTTTTGCAGATTTTATTATGGTCAAATTTTTAATTTTTAGAAATATTTTGAGAATTTTCGTTAAATTTGGAAAGCTGACCATCGTATATTATTACCGATACCTATGTGATATTTATGTTGATATGCATTCTGAAAAATCATAAATATTCAAGGAAAAATTCATACTGACATTTACACCACAAGGTATTAAGTTGGCAATTTTACCACTTAGTGCTGAATTCCTCACTATATTACAAGTATTTTAAATATCATGAATTTTTAGTAAAAACTTATTTTAAATATTGAATTTCATCTTTTTTGTAAATTAATATTTTGAATATTTAATTCATTTTATATAAGTTTTAATGTACTTTTTTGAAATTTTTCCTGTTCTCAAATACGAGCTTTCATTTATCTATAAAATTTTTTGTGAAATTTCAATGAGTTTTGAACTTCAAAATTACTTAAATGTTTCCATTTAGCCACCATCAAATCATTTTTTTTAAATTTATTTTATTTTATGAGTTTTGCATTTTTTTAGTATTTCCTTATTTAAAATACAAAGTTTTATATTTTATAAATTTTTTTAAGAAGATTTTTTTGAGTTTACAACTTTTAAAAGTCTTCAAATATTATTATTTAATGCGTATTAAGTTAATTTTTCAAAATTTATTTTATTTTATAAGTTTTGCACTTTCATTTAGAATTTTTTTTGCTTTCAAAATACGAAATTTTCTACTTTGTAAATTTTTTTTTGAAAAAGTTTTATTTAGTTCATAATTTTCAAAATTCTTCAAATATTATTTTTTAGATCATATTAGAACAGTTTTGAAAATTTTATTTTATTTTCTGAGTTTTGCATTTTATTTCATAATTTTTTTTCAAAATACGAAGTTTTATACTTTGTGAATTTTTTCAGGAGAATTTCTCTGAGATTATAATTTTTAAAATTTTTGAAATATTATTTTTAAATTCATCTTAAATCAATTTGTGAAAATTTAAATTATTTTATTTTATGAGTTTTACATTTTTTTTCATGTATCAATTTTTTTTGATAATGGTTTTTTTCTCATAAAATTTTACAAGGTTGCTATTTTAGTGTTTTTTTTCTTGTAAATAAAAATTGTTTTTATTTTTTAGATTAAATTAAATTGATCATATAAAATTTTATTTCAAATACATAATTTTTTTATGTTTACAATTTAGTCCTTCTAATTAATTTTTATGATGTAATTTTACATATTATATAAATATCTTCCAAAAATCTCTAGAATTGATGATATCATGGAAGACATAATTCACGAAAAAGAAAAAATAATTACTTTGAATCAAACCAATTTAAAAAAATTCAAATTAAAGTAATAATATAAAATAAATATTAAATAAAAAAGAAAAAAAGGGAAATTCCTAGAAATCTCTAGGAAAGCTACGGCCAATGGCCTTTTCTCCATGTTTTTGCCATCCTCCATTCCATATAAAGGGGGTGTGGCTTTCTTCATTAGAAGATTTAGGATTTAGGAAAAAAAAGAACAAAGAAAAAAAACACTAAAATACATGAATTTTCAAGCTTTTTTAAGGTATTTTCTTCTAAAATTCTAAAATTTTGTTTATTTCTTTTTTGAATCTTCCTTTCAATGAACCAAATGAATACTTGTCCTCATGAATTTTGGTTCATGTTGAAAGGCTAAGTATGATGGCTGTGATTAAATCTTTTGATTTTGGTTGTTTTAATTAATTTTTATTGGATATAATTTGATGTTTTAGATTATTTGTGTTTGTTGATGTGTATATTGTTATTTTCATTAGACATGTTTGTGCAAATTTTCTTAATATTTTCATGTTGTTTTATATCCATTTATTAATTATTTTTTATGTTTTTATGCTTATTCATGCTTGGTAAAAATCCTAACATGTATATATGTTAATATTTGTAACAATATGCGATGAAAAAAATATTTTTGCTGAAAAAACATGCTGGCTTAATCATTAGGGCTGATTTTGTGATGTTTTGATTTTATTTTTCTTATTTTGTAAATATGACAATCTTATAGACTAAATTGCAAACTTTTTCTGTGATTATCCAAGCTTGTGTGATTGCTTTTAGATAGCCTTAGAAGTGTTTTTATGCTCAGTTTAACATATTTGGATGTGTTTTATGTATTTTATACCATTTTGGGGCCATTTATAATTATAAAAAAAATATGGAGTAAATTACAAAATGTGAAATAATTATTTTTGGCCATAGGTGTTCGATTGAATCATTTTCATGATTATTGGTATAGTTTCTATGATTTTTCATGATGTATTTGGTGTTTATTTATTATTTTCTATTATGTAGGGACTAAATTGTACAAATAAAAAATTTTGTTTCAAGGCCATCTATTCTTGGCCGATTGGTTGTGTATTCTTGTGGAAGAGTTTTACACATTTATTATGATATGTATTAATATGTTTTATGCATTTTCCAACATATAGTGGCCATTGTGTAATTTTAGAAAGTTTAGTGACTTATTTGCAAAATTATAAAATTCTTGTTCTAAGGACATAGGTACTTCGTTGAAATTTTTCTATGATTTTTGTTATGATTTCCATAATCTTTTGTAATGAATTTTGTGTTTAATTGTGAGTTTATTTTGTATAAGGACTAAACTGTAAAGTTAGAAAATATTAAAGACCATTTAGAAAAACTCTGCATTTTGGAGTTAATATGATATTTTTTATATTTTAAAAATATTTCTAACATTCCTATGGTCTTTCGTAGGGGTGTAGAAATTATTAAAACTTCTTGTATTTTTCAGTTTTCCGTTAGAGTACGAAATGCAATTTTAAAAGGTTCTGGGACCTATTTGCAATTTTTGCATGTTAGGACTAGCTTGATGATTAAGTTGCCCATGGAGGGTGTAAATGTCATTTCATACCATTTTTAAGCCTTTAGGTTACCAGGGTACATATATATCAAAGGTATACCTTAACAGTAATTTAGTAATTTTTTTAGAATAGTCTTATGTGATTATCGAGATACTTATAGTTGAAAGTGTATAGTAAGAGTAGGTTCATTCATTTATGATGTCATCCAACCCTTTCGGTTATCAAGATACATATATATTAAAGGTACACATTTAGGGTATTTTGGTAATTTTCCCTAGAACCAAGCCTTTTATGATCACCGAGATGCTTCTACATCAAAGGTGCATAATAAGGATAGGTTTGTGATTTTATAGAGATATCACGTCCTTTAGACTTACCATGATACATAGATGTTGAAGGTAGACTTTAGGGACATTTTGGTAATTTAGGTTAGAACCAAGTCTAATGTGATCACTAGGATACTTTTATGTCAAAGGTGTATAGTAGAAATAGGTTCATTTTCTATGAAAATATCGAGTCATTTAGGGTACCGACACTTATATGTCAAAGGTGCATATTAGGGATATTGCATTAATTTATTTTAGAATCGAGTCTTTTACAGTCATTGGGATATTTCTATGTGGAAGGTGTAATTTAGAGGACATGGTCATGTCAACCACATTTAGGTCCTTAGAGTCAAGTTTAGTACATTTTTTCCAAATGGAGTCTTAAGATAATTTTTAAATATTATTAATAAAATTAGAATTTTTACGAATTAAGGCAATGCCTTCGATGCTAAAATAGTATGTGAAATTTCTCCCAAAATATGAGAGGAGTTTTACCGATTATTTTAATAATAAGGTATCTTTTTCAAAAAGAAAATCTAGAATTTTTTGAATGTCAAAAAATAAAACCTTTTGTATTTCTTTAACCCTCTAGTGAGGTACAAAAGATGTTTTGATTTTTAGAAAAACAAGAACCTTCTGTATTCCACCAACTCTCTAGAAGGGTACAAAAGAGAATAATAAAACTCTCAAGTTCTTTTGGTTCTCCAAAAAGATGCGAAAGATATTTTGATTTTCAAAAAGATTAAAAACCTAATTTTCTCATAAAAATAATAAATTTGTTTCATAAAATTTTATTTTCAAATATGGGATTATAATTAAATACTGAATATTAAAATTGAATAAAAATCAAAATTTATGTTAACACATGATTAATAGGTACAATTGCTAGGCGTCATGAGAATGTTAATCCTTACTTGTGATTGTAACCGACTCCCGGACCCTTTCATGTGATCTCTGGTATGAGTGTAGATCTCAGAGTTTGTTTTTACAGGTTTCATAATCTTTAAAATATAAACTTCGATAGGTGTTCAATCTCACTTAGCTAAAATAAGATTGGTGGCGACTCTAGAAAAATGGTCGTTTCCTTACGACTATTTAAAGAAGTCAAGTGAGCGATTCGTCTCGACAACTCAATCTCCAGACATAAAAAATAAGAAAAATAATAATGATATGGGCCTCTAAGAATAAAAGAATAATGACATATTAATGTATGCAAGAATAAGGGGTACACTTGCCATTTTAAGTCAGCTTGGTCAGGATTTGTATTTGAGCCATGTTGCGATAGCTTGGCGACTCCATGGGAACGAGTTAGAGAGTCGGCCTAAAATTAATTACATGTTAACAAAATTTTGATTAATTTGGTTTCAACTGATATTTAACTATAATTCCTAGTATTTTCAAAAAAATTATATTTTTAATTTATATGAAAATTTCAGTATATATTATTCATATTTTGCTAACCTTTTTTTGTAGCATTATTTTACGAGAATTTAGGATAAGGGTTTTTATTATTTTTGAAAGTGTCGAGTCATAAAAGGTACTCCCGCACACACTGTGCACATGTATATGCATTAGATTCTCTTTCAAGCATATGGAGGGGGCATAGGTACCTAATATTTTAAGAGAGGGTGAAATAACTTTGCCTTTTAAGATGCTAGCCTCTGTTTGGGCCAATGAAAAGCCTACCGGGTGTCAATTCCTATGCCTGCCCGAGGTGGTAGCCTTGTTATAAGCATGGAAGATACTCCTACTCGAATTAAAACCTTTCAAACATAAACCCATGATGGGTAAGGATTAAGGTACTTTGTAAGTTCTTTTTGGACTTAGGGAGCAGTTTGAAAACCTATTTGGATGTCTAATTTGAACTTAATGTAATGAACCATGAGGGCCTTACCTAGTTAGAGCCATTCTTGGTTTTAAAAGGTATCAAGTTATGTATACATGGGGGAACACTTCTTGCCCTTTTCTTTTCATTTTATATTCTGAACATGTGAATCATCTGATGTAATTGAAAATCATCATTTATGGTGAACTTGTTGCACCTTAGAAGGTGCCGTCATTTTTAGTTTAGATAGCAAGTGACGATGAACAAACATCATCATAATAATGTGATCACTTCTTTTGCCTTGCACATTATATATGTGGCTTTAATTACATGAAGTAGACATGTAGGTTAGGCAACGATGTTCAAATATCATCAACAGCAACAAGGGCATTTTATTTGCCTAGATAGGTGTTGTAACACCCTAATAAATTTACTTGGGGCAACCTTTATTTATTTTCATATTAATTCTTTTCTTATTTATCTGGGCTAATTTATTTCTCATTATTATTATTATTATTATTATTATTATTATT
>JBBYHO010029566.1:30291-43642 GCA_038382025.1 Adansonia gregorii
TCATATTAATTCTTTTCTTATTTATCTGGGCTAATTTATTTCTCATTATTATTATTATTATTATTATTATTATTATTGCTCCTCTTTGTGTATTATTATACCTTAAGGCACTAAAATGTTTCTTGGGGTAGTCTTTTTGATGGTAGATCTTTTATATATATTTGTTCACATACACTTTTATTTGATATTACATCAATTTCATCCTTGCACCTATTCATATATGTGCATGCATGATGCATTCGTGGCATGTATTTCATAAGCGTAAGGGGGAAAATAAAGGTTTATTTAGATTTATCATCTTTCTAAAGCAATTTATTTCTTTTAAACCATGAGTGTGAGGATAATCAAACATCATTGGCCATAGCATATAAATTCTCAGTACGCTTATAGAGGATAGAGGGAGATGATCGAGAATCCTTAGAGACTATAATGAAATGAGAAGAGGAGATGCAAGCATAAATCTCTAAGTTGATGAAAGAAATGATGGCTAGAGAGAAAAAGTCTAAAAATGACAATCCAAGAAACTAAGGGAACCTTCCTAGTACTGTTATCGGCTGTCTAAGGTAGAGGGGCAATCTCCTTAAAGAACACAACCTATTAGAGCCAGTCCCATAATACATACTCCTACTAAACTTAATGCTCAACAATAGGCAATAGGTGTAAGGCCAGATTTTACTTTGAACAATCCAATGGGTGCAAATATTGATGGGCTCATGGAGTAAGAAAGTCTTAAGCTCAGGACTCGAAAAAGGGTTAAACTCAAGAACTGTAAAAAAATGCATTAGCTCTTTGAAAACAAGCTCAAAGCAATAGAAGGAGTTAGGGATTTAGAAAGTGTCGATGTGGATTTGTTGAGTTTGGTACCAGATCTAATTCTCCCTCCTAAGTTTAAGATGCCAAACTTCAAAAAGTTCAGTGGCACTACTTCTCTACAGGCTCACATCAAAATGTATATCAGAAAAATTATCGGGCATACCCATAATAACAAGCTTCTCTTTCATTGTTTTCAAGAAAGCTTGTTAAGGTCAGCGTTAAAATGGTATAATGATTTGAAAAGTAAAGTATAATGTTTGAAAGACTTGGCTAATGCTTTTCTTCAGCAATACAAGCATATGTCAAATTGGGTACCTGATTGATTATTTTTTCAAAATATGGAGAAAAAAATTAATAGAAAAGTTCATACAATATGACTAGAGATAAAGAGATGTAGTGGCCTAAGTATAACCACCTTTAATGGAAAAAGAGATGGTATCTTTATTTCTAAATACCTTACCAAATCCATTCTTTGATAAACTTATAGGAAGTGCCATACGAAGTTTTGCTAATATAGTGGTCTCTGGTGAAATGATTGAAAATGCCATAAAAAATGAAAGATATAAGTTAATGAAGTGTCCATCATGGATAAGAGAAAAACTTCGGGAATGGAAAAAAAATGCAATCTGTCTTCCAGATGAGTCAATCACTTACGAATTATGGTCCGTATTGGTGTCATCCTTACGAATCCTATTATCCTATCATGAATAGTGCATCTAATGTAGCCCATGATCCCTCTCAACCCGTACTTAATGTTAAACTAACTTTTATATCTGAGCATAAGTCAAGTCCTTAGTAGAATAGTTAGAACAAATGTAAAAAGTAGAATATGAATAGAATTAAGCAGATTCTCATGTCTTATTTTGAGCTTTTATCTGAGCTTATCAAGAATCACCTCTTAACACCTATCCAAATTAAGCCCTTAAAACACCCATATCCTAAATGGTATGATGTCAACCAATATTGTGATTATTATTCCAGTAATTCAAGTTATTCAATAGAAGATTGTCCTGCACTTGAGTATAAAGTTTGGGACCTCATTAAGGTTGGAAAGTTGAGCTTCGAAAATGAGAAAATTAACTACCATTGAAAGGAAGCAGATGCATCCCATGATGATTAGTGTAACCCTTATTTTGAAAGCCATTTGTTTTGAATTGAATCATTTTATGAAGTATGTATGTTAAAATTTTTTGATAAGATAATAAAGTTTCTAAAAAGTATGATGATGGAAAAGCTTGAAAATACTAATGATCAATGTAGAAAATAAGTTTATACTATATCACAATGACATCAATTAATAATCATTTGCATAAAATTTCAAGTCTTCGATAGTGATATTTAAAGATAAAGCTTCAATGGTGATATTTAAAGCATTTAGAAACTTTTCAGGTCTTTGATGGTGATATTCGAAGATAAAGTTTGATAGTGATATTCAAAGCATTTAAAAGTTTTTAACATCTTTAATAGTGATATTCAAAGAAAAGCTTCGTTGGTGATATTCAAATCATTTAAAAGTTTTCAATATCTTCGATGGTGATATTTGAAGACAAAGCTTCAATGGTGATATTTGAAGGATTTAAAAGTTTTCAATGTCTTTGACAGTGATATTCGAAAAAAAAGCTTCGATGGTGATATTTGAAGCACTAAGAAATCCATGGCCTTTTCACGTGATACTATGGTTAGGTAGGTGCAAAAGACTTTGAAGATGCTTTGATGGTGATGTTAAAAGCATTTAAGAGTTTTTTAAGTCTTCGATGTGATATTCAAGGACAAAGCTTTGATGGTAGAATATAAACAAATAAAATAAGGGCCTTTAAGGATCCCAATCTGGCAAAAATTTGATAAGTTAATGGACACTTATTAAGGATGATTGGTTTAAGGGTTAGGGACCTTATAATTGGGCAATATCTATCTTGACTTTAAACTTCTATATATATATATTTTTGAAAATTGTGAATTATGAAATGAATTTTGATTTGTAAATAAAATGATATTGTCATCGATCATGAATTTTGTTAATAATGATCTCTAATATGTAGGATAATGAGAACATTTTGGAAAAATTTTTTCTTTGGTTGATGATCATATTGATTGAACTTTCTTAAAAAGGTCATTCACTTCCACATCTATTATTATCCTAGACATTTGACTATAGACCTTTCACCACTAGAGACCTTCCACGTCTACATGCTCTTTTCTATGGATTCTTTAAAGGTCACACAAATAGGTTAAGCTCCTAAAAGATACATATATCGATAGTTTGACATAAGTTAGAATAATGATAGTAAATCTGCGATCTCCCTAATTTGGATAACCTTTTTCCATAATTTTCATGACACTCTTCCAAATCCTTGATTTAAGAAGAATAAGAGTAAACAAAAAGCAAAACACCCTATTCTTTTTGAACAAAACATTTGCAAACCAATGCTTGATACATGAAATATGAAATTCGAGATGTTTCTGTGCCAATCTAATTTTCTTTCCTAAAGGCTTAACCAATCATTGATGGCTAAGAAGCCAATTGTATTAAGGGGCATACCTTAAGGCTTTAAAAATTAAGTGCAACGTCATATTATTGAGGTACTAAAATGATTTCAGAAAAAAAAAACAACCTTTTTTGTCCTAGAAAATGCTTGCCAATTCATATAGCTATGTTTGACATGAAAATGGTCTTCTTTCTCTATCCATTCACAGATGTAGAAAATTATCCCTTTGCGATTCCCTTTGAGCCTTACACTTTATTTTATTTCTTTCAATGCTAATCGAAGATCACCCTCCACACTGAAAGGAAAATGAAGTGAAGCTTTAAAATTAGAAGGAGCAAATTTCATTTTAAAGTTACAAAGAGACCAAGTCATATGTTATACGATAAATTTTAAAGACTGAAGAAAGTTCAAGTTTCAAGTTCATATATTCAAAGTGAAAAATAAAAAAAGTTCAAGTTTCAGGTTCAAATATTTAAAGTAGAAAACTCAAAAGAGTTTAGGTTTCAAGTTTTCAACATAAAAAATAATTCAAGAAAGTTCAAATTTTAGGTTCCTTCAAAATGAAGAATGAAACAAGCAAAAATAGATGAAGAAACGTAGATATGTTTACCTTGGAAGAAATATCAAGTTGAGCTTTGCTGAAAAAGGTGATCCTTGATTCAATTACCCTTAACCATTTAACTTTAGCCCATTTATCATTTTTCTTCTAAACCAAGAATTATAGCCTACATTACATGATTAGGAAAGTCTATTTGGATCAAACATAGCTATTTAAGTTGTTAGGCCATTCTTAGGAAACTCTTTATAAATTTATCTTCCTGGATGATTTTTGAGTCCTTAAGAATATGATGGGATAAGCTTAAAGGCCTTGGAATTGCTCTTAAATCAATAATGATATCTACGAATAAGAAAAAAACCTTTCCATACTAATTCGGGAATCATCTCGAACCTCTGAAAACTTCACGAATCAACATGAGGTTAAGTCAAATGCCCTAACATTGATTCCTTTCAAAATAATCTTTCAAAACGTTTTTACCTAACCTTAGGAATTGATGCTTACAAAAAGCCTTCTAAACTAACTTTTTAAGACTTGGTGTTTACTAGCATTAGTTTAACATCTGTTGGACTATTATATATTAAGATTAAAAGGTTGTTATAGCTTGATTATTTGCTTTTCAAGGAACTCCTATGAAATGACCATACACCTAAATTTGGTGCTGATAAACATTGACCCTTTTATATCAATTTCTTCAAGACAAATTTTAGCAATACCACCCCATTTGTGCCTTTAGATTTATTTTTTCATCTTATTCAAAGATGTCCCAAATCGTAAGCATCGCTCAAAAGAAAAAGTTTTAACATCATGATGAAAATAACATATCCATTATCCTTGATATTGGAAAATCTATGGGTGAAATGATTTTGAAATTTTCATAGATTTTGATTAAGTACATCTTCTCCTAGGTTAGAATGAGAAGGTGATCTCATTTTATAAATCTAGAAATTTTATCAAAATATCATATTTTTTATGATTTCAATAGAAGTTTATCAATATGCGTTGAGCAGATATTTGTCCAATTGGATAAATTACATCATTAAATTAATGAACACTAATTTGATATTTTAGATTTGTTATCTTTTCAAGAAAGATTGAATGATTCTCTAAAGAATTCTATCACCTTCTCACGCGATCCTATGGTAAGATAGGTGAAGAAGGCTTTGAAGAAGCTTTAATAGTGGTATTCAAAGCATTCAAAAAAAGCTTCAATGGTGATATTCGAAGCATTTAGAAGTTTTTATTCAGAAAATGCTTTTAAAATCTTCGTTGGTGATATTCAAAGATAAAGATTTGATAGTGATATTCAAAGCATTCAAAAGTTTTCATTTAGAAAATGCTTTCAAAGTCTTTGATGGTGATATTTGAAGATAAACCTTTGATGACAATAGTTAAAGCATTTAAAAAATACTTTCAAAGTTTTTGACGGTAATATTCAAAGCATTTAGAGCTTTTCATTTAAAAGATGCTGTCAAAGCTTCGATGGTGGTATTTGAAGCATCCATAATAGTTTTCAAAACTTTTTAAGACAACTTCATTTGATAAAGTAGAAGGATTGGTGAAGTTTTGTTAGAACTAAATCTTTTGTAATCACCATGCTGCTTTTATGGAAAAGGTGCTTAAAAAGAATAGGTTTGTTTGTTATTGGTTAGCTTTACTTGGTTAGAAACCAATGAAGCAAGATGTCTAACTTTGTCTGATTAAGCAGAAGGATCAACAAAGTTTATGTTAGAACTGAATCCTTTGTGATCACTAGGATGTTCTATGCCAAAGGTTTACAAGAGGAATAGGTTCATTTCTGTTAGAACCAAATCCTTTATGATTATCGGGATATATCTATGCTAAAGGCATACAGGAGGAATAGGTTCATCCATGTTAGAACCAAATCCTTTTTGATCACCGAGATATTTCTATGCCAAAGATGTATAGCAAGAATAGGTTCATTCGTGTTAGAATTGAATCATTTGTGATCATCAAGATGCTTCTCTGCCAAAGGTTTATAGGAGTAATAGTTCATTCGTGTTAAAATTGAATCTTTTGTGATCACCGGGGTGCTTTTATGCCAAAGATGTAAAGGTGGAATAGTTTCATTTATGTTAGAATCGAATCCTATGTGATCTCTAAGATTCTTCTATGCCAAAGGTGTATAGGAAGAATAGGTTCATTTATTATTGGTCAACTTCACTTGGTTAGAAACCAATCAAGCAAAATGTCATTTTCAGACAATCTTATGGTAAGGTAGGTGAAGTAGGGTTTAACTTAACTTTATCCAATTCAGTAAAAGGATCGGTGGAGTTTTTATGGATTTTTTTCAGTTGAGGTATATATGTATGTAAAAAAAAACTTTTTAGAAAAAAATTTGTAAGGCCCAAATGAAATTGTGTCTATTTGGTCTTTGCCTTTTCCTGATTCCTAGCAATGGTCAAAGAAGGACAGTTGTAGACACCTAATTTTGTCTAGGCTATCCTTCACTGTGTGTCTAAAACTATCTGAGATACAAAGTTAGGCGTTTGTCCTAATAGAGGTAAATTTCCTTCA
Source organism: Adansonia gregorii (assembly GCA_038382025.1). Lineage (NCBI taxonomy): Eukaryota > Viridiplantae > Streptophyta > Magnoliopsida > Malvales > Malvaceae > Adansonia > Adansonia gregorii. The sequence goes on from JBBYHO010029566.1 coordinate 36,685, forward strand.
AGGGGAAAATATATTTTTAGGACCTATTTAGTTGCGCTTAAACGACATAGGTGCATGTGACAAAATTGTTGTAATTTCAAAGGTCATGAAGAGTAAATTTTGGACAACAAAAAGGACAAATATCAAGGTACATAGTTAGCTTTTAATTTTATTCTTTTGAAATTTATTTCTAAAGATGTTATTACGGTTAAATTTTTCATTTTTAGGAATTTTTTTAGAATTTTTTGTTAAATTTGGGAAGCTAACAGTCATATATTTTTATCGATACTTATGTGGCATTTATGCCAATATGCACTTCAAAAAATTGTAAATATTCAAGAAAAGTTTTATATTGGCATTTCTTACCACATGGTATCAAGGTGGTAATTTGCCACTTATTTTTTAATTTTTCACTATATCGCAAGTATTTTGCTTACAAATTTTTAGGTAAAGACCTATTTCAGATCTCAGATTTTCATCTTTACATTTTGCAAACTAATTTTTTGAATGTTTAAGTCATTTTATATAAGTTCCAACGTACTTTTCTGAAATTTTCCCAGTTTTAAAATACAATCTTTCCTTTATCTGTAAAATTTTTTGTGGAATTTTCTCTAGTTGTGAACTTCAAAATTCTTTAAATATTTTCATTTAACCACCATTAAATCAGTTTTTCAAAATTTATTTTATTTTATAAGTTTTGTATTTTTTTTACAATTTTCTCGTTTCCAAAATATAGAGTTTTTTATTTCGTAATTTTTTCGAGAAGATTTTTCTAAGTTTATAATTTTTTAGAATTCTTCAAATATTATTGTTTAATTCATATTAAGTTAGTTTTTCCAAATTGATTTTATTTTATAAGTTTTTCATTTTCATTTAGAATTTTTTTCCAAAATATGAAATTTTCTACTCCATAAATTTTTTTAAAAATTGTTTTTGAGTTTATAATTTTTAAAATTCTTTAAATATTATTGTTTAAATCATATTAAATTAGTTTTAAAAATTTATTTTATTTTATGAGTTTTGAATTTTTTTTATAACTTTTTCATTTTCAAAATACGGAGTTTTCTACTTTGTAAATTTTTTGAGAGAATTTTTCTGAGTTTATAGTTTTTAAAATTCTTCAAATATTATTGTTAAATTTGTATTCAATCAATTCTTGTACCTAAAGATTGTTTTTATTGTTAGATTAAATTAAATTGATTATATGAAATTTTATTTCAAATACACAACTTTTTAATTTTTAAAATTTAGTCCTTCTAATTAATTTTTATGGTATAATTTTACATATTATACATATCTTCCAAAAAACTCTAGAATTAATGATGTCATAAATGACATAATTCGCTAAAAGACAAACATAATTAATTTGAATCAAATCAATTTTAAAAAATCAAATTAAAGTAATAATATAAAATAAATATTAAATAAAAAAGTGGAAATTCCTAGAAATCTCTAGGAAAGCTATGGCCGATGGCCTTTTCTCCATGTTTTGGCCATCCTCCATTCCATATAAAGAGGGGATGGCTCTCTTTATTAGAAGATTTTAGTATTTAGGAAGAAAAAAATAAGAGAAAATAAAATACGTGAATTTTCAAGCTTTTCTAACGTTTCTTTCTTGTAAAATTCTTAAATTTTGTTTATGTCATATTTGATTCATTCTTTTAATGAGCCAAATGAATACCAATGCTCATGAATTTTAATTCATGTTGAAAGGCCAAGTATGATGGCTATTATTAAATCTTTGTTTATTTTGGTTGTTTTAGTTAATTTTTTTAGAAATAATTTGATTTTCTTTGAGATTATTTGGGTTTGTTGATATATATATATTATTATTTTCATGTAAACATGTTTGTGGAATTTTTCTTAAAATTTTCATGTTGTTTTATATTGATTTATTCATTATTTTTTTATGTTTTTACACTTATTCATGCTTAGTAAAAATCCTAACATGTATATATGTTAATATTTTTGAAATATGTGATGAAAAAATATTTTTACTAAAGGAAACATGCTGGCTAAATCATTAGAGCCTGATTTTGTGATTTTGATTTTATTGTGCTTGTTTTGTTAATATGGCAATCTTAGAGACTAAATTGCAAAAATTGTAAAACCTTTTCTATGATTTTCTAAGCTTGGCTGATAGCTTACAGACAGCCTTAGAAGTGTTTTTATGCTTAGTTTAACATATTTGGATGTGTTTTATGTATTTTATACTATTTTAGGGTCATTTTGTAATTATAAAAAATATAAAAACTTAATTGTAAAATGTGAAAATATGTTTTTGGCCATTGGTGCTTGGTTGAATCATTTTCATGATTGTTGGTGTGGCTTTTGTGATTGTTCATGATGTATTTGGTGTATATTTATGATTTTCGATTATGTAAGGACTAAATTGTAAATATGGAAAATTTTGTTTCAAGGCCATCCATGCTTGGCTGATTGCTTGCGTATACTTGTTGAAGTGTTTTCATGTTTATTTTGATATGTATGAATATGTTTTTTGCATTTTCCATCATATAATGGCCATTTTGTAATTTTAAAAAGTTTAGGGACTTATTTGCAAAATTACAAAATTTTTGTTCTAAGGCCACAGGTACTTGGTTGAATTTATTCTATGATTTTGGTATGATTTCCATAACTTTTACAATTAATTTTGTGTTTAATTATGAGCTTATTTTGTATAGGGAGTAAATTGTAAAGTTAAAAAATATTAAAGACCATTTAGAAAAACTTCACATTGTGGAGTTAATATGATATTTTTGATATTTTAAAAATATTTCTAACATTCTTATGGTCTTCTATAGGGGTGTAGAAATTAGTAAAACTTTTTGTACCCTTTTGATTTTTTGTTAAGGTACAATATGCAATTTTGAAAAGTTCAAGGACCTGTTAGCAATTTTTGGAATTTAGGCCTAACTTGATGATTAAGTTGCCCTTCCATACGTATATATCAAAGGTACACCTTATGGGTGTTTAGTAATTTCGTTCATTTATGATGTCATCCAACCCTTTTGGTTGCCAGCATATGTATATCTTGAAGGTATAGCCTAGTGGTATTTTAATAATTTTCTTTAAAATTGAGCCCTTTATTATCACTGGGATACTTCATGTCAAAAGTGCATAATTGGGGTAGGTTCATCTTCTTATAGAGATATCTAGTCCCTTAAGCTTATGAGGATATGTAGATGTCCAAGATAGACTTTATGGACATTTTAGTAATTTATGTTAGAAACAAGTTCTATGTGATCACCGGGATACTTTTATGTCAAAAGTGTACAGTAAGAATAAGTTTATTTTCTATGAAATTATCGAGTTTTTTAGGGTACATGGACACTTATATATACACCTTAGGGATATTGCGTTAATTTATTTTAAAATCGAGTCTTTTAGGGTCACTAGGATTCTTCTATGCCGAAAGTGTACTTCAGAAGACATGTTGGTCATATTGACCATATTTAGGTCCTTAAAGTCGAGTTTAGTACATTTTGTCTAAACTATCTTTGGATAATTTTAAACACTATTAATAAAATCAAAATTTTTATGAATCAAGGTAATGTCTCTAATGTTAAAATAGTTCATGAAATTTCTCCTAAAATATATGAGAGATTTTACGAATTATTTTAATAATAAGATATCCTTTTCAAAAAGAAAATCAAGATTTTCTTGAATTTTGAAAAAAAAAATTAAACCTTTGTATTCCTCTGGCCCTCCAATGAGGTACAAAAGATATTTTAATTTTTATAAAAAACCTTTCATATTATGCTAGCTCTGTAACGGGGTACGAAAGATAATGATAAAAGCTCTTGTGCTCTTTGGGTTCTCTGAAAGGTGCCAAAAATATTTTGATTTCAAAAATATTACAAATCTGATTTTCTTGTACGAAATAATAAATTTGTTTCATAAAGTTTCATTTTTAAATATAGGAATTATAATTAAATATTAACTATTGAAATTGAATAAAAATCAAAATTTACGTTAACACATGGTTAATAGCTACTGATTACCAAGTGTTCAAAAAAGATTAACATTTACTTATGATTATAACTGACTCCTAAAACCTTTCATGCGTTCTTTGATATGAATATAGACCTCAAAGTTTGTTTTTATATGTTTTATAATCCTTAAAATATAAACTCTGATCGGTGAAACCTCACTTGGCTAAAATAAAATTAGTGGTGACTCAAAACAATTGTCATTTTGTAACTATTATTTAAAAAAGTTTAGTGAGCGAATCATCTCGACAACTTAGCCCTTAGACTAAGAAAAATACTAATGACATGGGCCCTTAAAAATAAAAGAATAATGATGTATTAATGTATGAAGGAATGAAAGGTACATCCACCATTTTAAGTTAGGCTGGTCAGGATTCATATCTGGGCTATGTTGTGACAGACATGAGCTTGTACATTTGGCTTTGATGATGCCTTGAAGTGTTTACATGAAGGCCCAAACAAAATTAGGCATCTACAGCTACCCTTTTTGGCTATAGAAAAGTATTAAGAACTAGGCAAAGATCGATAAAAATTATTTTATCTAGGGTGTCTATGATGTTGTCTTGTGTTCCTATAATGAAAGACCTAGATTAATGTGACATTGAGATGAAAACAGTATTTTTGTAACAGTTTTAATTGATAAAAAGTTTTTTGATAAGTTTTATAGGGTTTAACCTTTCTATTGGGCTTGTAGTTTCTTGGCTTTGACTCAATAGGGGTCTAGTTCTTTGTGGACTAACTCTATAATCATCTGACTCTTTATGGACTAAGGTAAGTCAGCATCCAGGTCCTTATGGACTAAGATAAGTAGGCATCTAACTCTTTATGGATAAGTAGATAGGCATCAAACTCATAATGGATTAAGATAGGTAGGCATTTAGCTTGTTATAGACTAAGATAGGTAGGCATCCAGCTTTTTGTGGACTGAGGTGTGTAGGCATTTAGCTCTTTATGGACTGAGATAGGTATACGTCCAGCTCTTTATGGACTAAGGTTGGTAAGCATCGAGCTTTTTGTGGACTAAGGCACGTAGGCCTCCAACTCTTTATGGACTAGGTAGATTGAGTTTAAAGAGCTTACCTGGAGTGTCTAGGGTTTTTGGAGACAATAGTTGGTAACTACAGTTCTTAGTTTATTTGGAACTTTTAAGCGTCAGAGTCGATACTTGAAAGATGGTAAGTAGTTTCATATATGATGCTTAAAGGTGCAAATGCATGCTTGCATGATAGAGATGTGATGATTAAGAAATCTAATCTGGTAATTGGTTTTGGAGTTTTGATCTCCTTCCATCTTTGTGTTTCATTGGGTGTCTTTTGTTCTAATGCTCGCCAATTTTATTTTTATTATTTAAAAGGTTTTTTTTGAATGGTTGAGTTCATTTTAAAGGTTGAAGGGACCTATGAAGCATTAAAAGGTTCTTGAGTCTGATTAATTTGTATTAGGGGTTAAAAGACTTGGCAAGCTAGTTTTTAGCATGATTGGAAGGGTGCATCTGATAGTCGAAACTAACTTATAAGAATATGGTTTGATGGCAGGGGTCAAGGATCATTGATTTAGCTCTACCTTTTGGGTAAGGTTTATTGAAGGACATCTTTGATCTTGTTTTCAATATGAAAAAAGTTTGAAATTGTAAGTTTGGTTGAGTTCCAAAATCTATTCTTGGCATTTTGAACCTAGGATGATTTTTCTATGAAATTTCACCTTCTTTGAAGTAATATTAAGAAATCCCATCATCAATTTTGTACAATCTATTAAACGTTATCAATTATATGACAAGCATGATGCAATATGGTATGCATGTATGAAAAAGGGTATTTAGGAAAAAAAATGGTTGCATTTCATTTTTAGAGGAAAAAGAATACAATTCATTAAATTCTTGGATGTACAAAGAAAGTTAAAGATCAATTTTTTTGGGCAATTGACCCCTTTCGATGCTAATGATATAAGTTTTCCACTAAGTACTTTTAAAGGCTTTTTTTAAATGACTAACTTCTTTTATGCTGACTGCTCTTTGACAAAAATCTCAAATTGCCTTTTGGTAGCCCTATTTCTAGGTAGACATTGCCCATTTCCTTCAAGATCGGGTAAAAATAGGTTTGATAAGCATAAAATAGGATTAGTAGATTGGGCTAAATTTTAGTATTTTAATGGAGGATGGTTTTGCTAGGTTGGTATTTATCTTGATTAGGTTTAGACAAAGGTAAAGCTGGGTTGCTTAAGCCAACCTTCTAGGTTTTCATTCGAAGGATCTTTCTAAGTGTAATACTTTCTAACGGAATTAAAGTTGATGTGGTTAGGTAGGTTATTGCATCAATCTTGGCTAGAATCAATGCTTCACTAGAGAAATCTTACTTAACCATATAGAGACCTTCTTACTTTGAGGTCCATTTTCCTTGAGTTTTTTTATGAATTAGAAGAATATTTTGAGTACTATGTCTCATTTCAAAACTAACAAAGTTGGATTTTTCTATTATAAGCTCACATCATGTGCTTCTAATACATCTATCCTTGACAGATGGCTTTCGTCTTATTCTCATTGATGAGGTTAAGTTACTCATATCGACTTTTGAACCATTCAATTTTTTTAAGCTATGATTCCACCAAGACCTTAAGTGAAGGGATTTTGACTTTGATAGGCACGACTGCCTCTATCTCGCAGACAAGGGAGAACAGAGAGCTTCAGTGAAAGTCTGAACTATTGTGTAATAGGCATTTAGTGCGAATCATAGCTTCTTGTACCAATCTTTATAAGTTTTGACCCTTTTTTTAACTATTTTCTTAATATTTTTGTTGGCTACTTCGACCCCCTAGTTTATTTTTGGACGGTATGGCACAGAATTATGGTGCTTGATCTTAAATTAAGAGCAAACTGTTTCCATCATTTTATTGTTCATGTTGCATGCATTATCTTCAAGTAGTCCATATCAGCAAATGATGTCTCATTTCATAAACTAGCACACAACAGATCCTGTGACATTGGGATATAA
>JBBYHO010029567.1:0-11532 GCA_038382025.1 Adansonia gregorii
GGTTCTTTTATCATTTTTGGTGGCACGATTTGGGTATTACTGATTTTGATATACTAGAGGATGTCATAATACCAGGGCAAACCATCTTTTTCTTCCTTGATATTCTAGCAATATGCCGGTGTTGAATGAATGTTCATCTAAATAGGGGCAACGTTTGACTCTCGATTGACCTTAAGCATGGATGATAAGGTGGCTAAGGCATCAACAATTTGATTCTCTTCCCGAGGCAAATATCGAAAGCTAACATTATTAAATTTTTTTCTCAGTTCTAAGATTAAAATTTTATAATAAATTAGTTTGGCATCATGTATTTTCCATTCCCCATTCAATTGGTAAATGACAAGGGTTGAGTCTTCAAACACTCACAAGGTTCAGATACCCCTTTCAATGGCAGTGTGGAGTCCTATAATGCAAGCCTCATATTTAGCTATATTGTTAGTGCAATCGAAGCTCAATCTCGCAATGAAAGGATAATGGCTTCCTTCAGGTGAGATTAAAATTGCCCTAATTCCATGCTCTAATACGTTTGAAGTACCATCAAAAAACATTTTCCAAGGTGAATAGCTATCGGTTGCATCTTCCACCTCTGATATGCACATTAGGTCTTCATCGGGTAATTGGAAGTCCAAAGGTTGATAATTATTCGTTGCTTAACTAGCTAAAAAATCTGCGATTGTGTTACCTTGATGGCCCTTTGATTCACATATACAATATCATTTTTAGAAAGCAAGACTTGCCACTTAGCCAATCTCTCTAACAATACAAGGGCTTCACATAAGTATTTGATAGGATCCAGCTTGGCATCAACCACGTGGTGTGGTATAACAAATATTGTCTTAACCTTTTAGCTATCCAGACCAGAGCGTAACATCACTTTTCAACTATTGAGTAGTTGTTTTCACATTCTGTGAACTTTTTGCTTAAATAGTAGATAGCTTGTTCTTTCTTTACTGAATCATCATGTTGACCTAATACATAACCCATTAAACTATCAAGAACTAATAGATATACAATTAGAGGTTTGACTGGGATTAAGGGCACAACACTGGAGGGCTTGAAAGGTATTGCTTTACTTTATCGAAGGCTTCTTGACATTCTTTGTTCCATTATCTAGGGTTTAGTTTATGAAGTAGCTGAAAGATCAGGTCACATTTATCGATCAATTAAGATATAAATAGGGCTATATAGTTTCATCTTTTTAAAAAACTTTTTACCTCTTTTGGGGTTTGAAGTGGTGAAGGCTTTGAATGGCCTTAACCTTGTCGAGGTCTACTTTTATTCCTTTTCACTCATAATGATGCCTAATAACTTATCGGATGTGACACCAAATGTGCATTTGGCGGGGCTTAACTTGAGCTGATATTTGCAAAAGCATTTAAAGAGCTTTCGAAACTCAGCTAGATGTTTACTTCTCTAGGCTACTTGGCGATCATGTCATCCACATAAACTTCAATCTTTTTGTGCATAAGGTCATGAAACAACATCACCATTGCCCTTTGATAAGTTGCCTTTTTAAGCCTGAAAGGCATCATTTTATAGCAAAAATTTCCTCAGATGATCATGAAAGTGGTTTTTTCCATGTCTTCTTTCACTATTTTAATTTGGTTGTATCCTGAAAATCTGTCCATAAAAGAGAAAAGTGCATTTTTGGTGGTGTTCTCCACTAAGTATCGATAAGGGGTAAAGAAAAGTTATCTTTTGGACTAGCTCAGTTCAAGTCCTAATAATCCATGCACATTCACACCTTACCATCTTTCTTTGGGACTGAGACTATATTGGCCACTTACTCAGGGTATTTGGCGACTTGGAGAAATCATGCTTCAAATTGTTTCTTGACTTTTCCTTTAATCTTTAGCAGCGTCTTGAGTTTCATCCTTCTAAGCTTTTATTGCATAGGTTTACGTTTAGGTTTGAGAGAAAGTTTATGGAATATGATGTCAGCCTTCAACCTAGGCATATCCTAGTAAGATTAGGCAAACACGTCTCATTACTCTTGGAGAAGGCTTATAAAATGGTTTCGGGTTGATGGTTTTATGAAGGTTCCAATTTTGACTTCCTTTCAGTCATTTTTTGTTCCAAGTTTTATGGTTTCGGTAAGTTCTTTATGAGGTAAAATTTGTTTTTCTTCTTATTCAATTAGTCTGAGTTGATCTGGAGGTACAGAGTCCTCCTCAGAATCTTTTTCATACTTAACCCTACCAGCACAGATTGCTTGCCTAAAGTCGATTTCTTGAGTCTCAATGCGGATATTTATGTTAGCTTTATCCAAATACCTAAAAAAATAAAAAATAATAATATAGGCAAAAAGATATGCAGAGGGAGGTGAAAATGGACATAATGAATGAAAAGCATAATGCTTCATCATTTTCATTGATAATACTTAATAAAAGGTGCCCATACAAAGGATCCTACAATGCTCTTGGGTGAAAGCAAGCGGGTTTGGTTCATGGCATTACTTTAAAAGAGTTTTGAATAATACAAGAATATTTGTCTTAGTCCAGACACTTGGAATAAACTCTGGAGGGCATAAGTCAATCTCTACACCCATTGCTGATGGCTCTTCAATTACATTGATAGAAAAATCTCCAAAAGTTTTACTTAACATAAGCATGACCTTTGTCGAGCTAGTGTTAACATATCCACCTGAGTGAAAGTTCTTATGCAATAGCAAAAATGCCATAGGTTTATGTCCCATGTCTTGTCTCAATAGACATGTTATTCTTTTCTCCTAATTCTTTTGGGCTTGCTTCTCTTTCTGCTGTGCACCGGGCTTGAAACCTAATCCTCTTTTGTCAGTCTGATGGGCACTTTTAGAGCTTTAACAACTTCTTGAAGGCATCATCCAAGCCCTTTTTTGGCTCGAGCACCTTTGTCGACTGTTAGTTTTAAGACTATTTACGTGTTTCTTGACAGATGAGGCTTAATCATGGGTAACCCTTGCTTAACATAAGTGGCACTAATGAACTCAAATGATTGAAAAAAGGGTTCTAGAATAGCCTCATTAGGTTCAACATATAGGTATCGATCGAGGTAGCAGCAATAATATCTTTTTCTCTACCAATACTAACAATTTTGTTTCCAATTACAAACTTCAATTTTTGGTGCAAGGATGATGGAACTACTTCCACAGAATGGATCCATGGCCTTCTCAGAAGGCAATTATATGATGGAGCAATGTCCATCTCATGAAAGTCAACCTTATAAGTACATAGGCCTATTGCGAGTGGGACAGTGATGTTCCCTACAATGTTTTCACATGTTTCATCAAATGCCTACACGACTGTGTGACTATTTCAAATATGAGATGCATCAATAGGGAGCTTATTCAGGCATGACATAGGCATTACATTCAAAGTTGACCCATTATCAATGAGTACCCTGGGCAATATGCTTTCTTTCTAGTATATGGTGATGTGAAGGGCTTTATGATTCCCTCTTCCTTTCTGTGGAATCTCGTCATCACTAAAGGATATGTAATTGTCAGCGATGATATTATTCACTAGATGATCTAGCTGGCCTCTAGAAATATCAGGAGAGACATAAGCCTCGTTCAAAACTTTAGGAGTGCATTGCTATGAGCTTTAGTGTTTAAAAAAAGTGGCAGTATAGATATTTTGGCAGGTTGCTTGTTTAGCTAATCCATTGTACTGTATTCACTGTGTTTGATGAACCTAAGAAACTTTATTGCTTCTTTCTCATTGATTTATTTTTTGGTGACTTTTGAATCTGACCTTTTAATTACAGACTTAAGTGTTTGAAGATTTTGGCTAGTATCTTCTTGCTGAGCTTCATCTCTTAAGGCTAGTAGCGCATAACACCTACCACTCTGAGTCAAGTGGCTTATCCCTGAAAAATCAATATTTAAGGCTAGTTGACTAGATTCTCTGATAATTAAGGTTTCAATCTTATAGTTCCATGGAATAGCCTTGTTGTCTTTGTAGGGTACTGGAGATGGTAATCGAATTACCATCCTTGGTGTAAATGAGGCAGGAGCGGCCTGAAGAGTCAAGTGGCTTACCCTTGAAAAATTAATATTTAAGGCTAGTTGACTAGATTCTCTGATAATTAAGGTTTCAATCTCATAGTTCCATGGAATAGCCTTGTTGTCTTTGTAGGGGACTGGAGATGGTAATCGAATTACCATCCTTGGTGTAAATGAAGCAGGAACGGCCTGAAGTCGCAGTCAATTATCATACAAGATCAATGGTTTTTCGATGCCATAAGAGGGATTATCCTCATCCCCTTCTGTGGTATTGACAAATAAAAGTGCCTCTATGGTTTAAATAGTTAAAGTCTGCTTCTCATCATAAAATTCAATGCTACCTTCCTTCATCATTTTTTAGACCATAGCTTGAAACTCTTTACACATCTGAAGGGTATGACCATGTACTGAATGGAATTGAAAAATTTATCTTCTTCTTCTTCTTCTTCTCGACCCTATTAACTAATTTGGCCTTTACCAACATCTGCCAAACTATGCTTATTGCAGTTCTTAGCTCTTCTATATTTTTCACGATCTCGTAATTTTACTCAATAATGAACCTTTTGAGGCCTATGTCTGCATGGGTTTAAAATGAACTAGCTCTTTTGTTGAACCTCAACTATCTTGTTGTTTCAACTTTCCTTTTCCTCTTGCCCTTGCCTAATTCTCTTTTGAAAGCCTCATCCATCATCCTATAAAGTATAACTACATTCATAAAGCTTTTAAGGGTTCTTTTACCACTTCATCATAGTTTAGTGACTGTAGTGTGCCAACAAACTTGACAATCGTTACCTTATCTGTCAATGACGATTGAATTTGGGTAGCCTTTTCCATCCACCTAGAGTTATAATGCCTAAAACTTTTGTTTGGTTGTCTCTTCATACTCATGAGAGAAAGGTAAATCAAGATGCCATTGTCATTCGGCTTTTTTTCTTCAATGACATTAACAGATGGATAAGTTGGTTCATGATATTCCTCATAGAATTCTATCTTGGATCAGTCCATCATTCCTTGGACTATTTTTAGGAATGATGAATATTCCTGTTAATCGTGCTCTTGAGCACAGTAGCAGCAAGAGGACTCCATGAATTCTTCTCTTGGGCCCACTATCCCAACCTCTTTAAATGTTTGCCACACTCTATTTATTGGCATCTTAACCTCTCTGACATCTCTTTTAATCCAATAGCCTTTCCCATCAATCATGGCATTTACCCTCGATTTAGCATGATTAAGGAATAGGTTGGCCCTAACATTTGGTCTGGGCCCTTGCCCTATTTTGATTATGCTTCTTCTTAGCAGACCTTGCACCTTTCTCTTGAATGAGGTGCAGTTCTCAATTGAGTGTCCCTGTGCTCTAGCATGGTATTCATAATAAGCATTCTCGTTATACTAGTTGGGGTATGGTAGAGATTTCAAGTCTAAGAATACTGAGGTAACCAATCGACCGACTGATAGGCGATTGTAGATCTCTTTATAGGAGTATGGTAAATGGTCAAAATGTTCCCTTTCTTAGCGTGCTTGATGATTACTTAGGGCTTTGGCATTGTTTTTGTTGTAAGGTTGCATGCTTGAAGGAGTGTTTTGAACAGGATTTGGTGTGAGGGTGACTATTGAAGTAATCTTAGTAGAGTGAATTGTTGGTGTCATTTGGTAAGGGCTAAAACCCGAATACAACATATTTCGGGCATATACCCCTTCAACTGAGTATGGATTTTAAGGAAACTTCATGGTGCTATGGCTAACAACATTTACTTTTTTTTCTTTTCCTTTACTTATTGGGTTTTTAATTAAGCTAGATGATTCTCCCATAGATATTTTCCCACTCTTGATGACATTATCAATCATCTTCTAATATGACCATATCAGTAAAATTCTTCATGGCATTTCCCACCAACTTTTAATAGTGACGAGCTTTCAAAGTGCCGACGAACATAACTATCATTTCTCTTTTAGTTAATAGAGGCTAAACCTGAGCTGCCTCCTCCCTCCATCTTTAGGCGTACTACCTAAAACTTTTGGAGGCTTTCTTCTCCATGTTCATGAGGGAGAAGCACTCTGGGCCCAGTCAGATACGTGCTTATATTGGTCAAGGAATGCACGAGCCAGATCTATCCATGTTTGAATTCTTATAGGGTCTAGCCCTATGTACCATTAAAGAGTTACCCTAGCTAAATTGTCCTGAAAGTAGTGGATTAGTAATTTTTCATTTTCCTCATTCTCGGTCATCTTACGATAATACATCTGAAGGTAGGCAGTGGGATATGTGGTCCCATTATATTTTTAAGACTTTGGCACCTTGAATTTATGCAAAATGATGAAACTACAGACCAGTGCTAGAGGTTTCGTGTCTACAATTCCAAATTTATCACTTCCCTCGATAGTTCGAAGACGTTTCTCTAGAGATTGGTATTTGTTTAAGTTTTCATTATTTTCTAAAAACGTTTTTAGCCTTTTTTGTTCATCAAGATCTAGTACTATAAGTATAACAAGCAAAGAGCCTTGAACTAAATGTGGTGTTGTTGCAGGGATTAAGATAAATGAATGGTTGAGTCAACAGAATTCTTGCTGTTAGGGGATGTTGTTCATGCAAAGCTACTTCTTGCATATTAGTAGCCTCAGTAGCACCATTCAAATTACTCTTAGGGTTAACTGGTCTTTTGCCAGTGTCGACAGTGCTCGTTTGTCCCTTATCCTTTAAAGCTTCAGACAATAGTTTTATTAATTCTACCATTTGAGGTTGAAATTCTTCATTCTTGTAGGCTGATTGTTCTTGAGATTTTCTATACATGAGTTTCAGTCGCTCAATGCAGGATCGATGATCATTCTCCATGGCTTTACGATGGGTACAAGTGTTGTAATGATGACGAGCTGAAGATTTCATGTTTCAGGACCCTTCACTTTAGATTATTGATAGATTAGACCTTTAGAATATGTTACGACATGACATGAAAATGGATATTATATAGAAAAAAATTATGTTATTGATGCAAAGTAGAAAACGAATAAATGTTATTGATGCAAATGCAAAAGGGACAATTGGATTAGGAAATAGCTCCACCAATAGCGTCTTTCATTGAAGCAATCAAAGTCTTGAATGCATATGATTACATTCGAAAATTATGGCTTGATTACATTGTCTAATCACATATTTTAAGAAATACAATAGTTCTTGTTCACAAGCTTCAGTGGGTATGATGCTACATGCTAGAGATCGAGCTGCGTCCATCATATATTCGGTCTCTAACTGAGTTACTTGAATTTGTTCAGTGAGATGGCGATGATGAGTCTAATAATTTTGGTGAGCTTGCAAGGATTACTCTAAGCCTTGAACCTTGATTGTTAATGTCTCATTCCCAATTTGATTCGCTCTTAAATTTCAAACTCTAGCTTCTAACCATGCATTTCTCTTTTGATAAGCCGATGCAAGGGTTTAAGCTCTGATAAGCTTCTCTTTACTGTCTTTAGCCACTTCTTTCCACTTATGTAGTTCTTTGCTCGACGTCGTGATTTGTTTGCTTTACTGATAGCCATATAGTCCTTTTTTAGACTCTTGAGATCTTCTTCGAGATGATTCTTCTTCGAGATGATTCTTCTTCTTATCATCTTGTTTTACCTCACCTCCACGTAGATAAAGGTTCATCTTATATTGACTATTTTCCTCCTTTAGGCAGGCAATTTCCATAGTCAGAGTTGTCTTTTCTTGTTTGAATTCCCATCTAAGTAGTTCAATTTCAAAAGGGAATTCTTCATCTATAGATACAATAGTGGATAGAGGTAAGGTATCATTAGTGCCACATATCTTCCATTCATTATACCCTAGGGTCACACTGCTTTCTCTCTATTGTTTTTCCTTGCAATGTGTTTGTCTCCAAGCATGGAAGGCTAACTGAATTTTTCTCCTATAATCTGGCTTGCCATATTCAAGGTTGCGTGCCTGTAGGTTTTAAACAAAAAGGATAAATTACGGACACCAAAATTGTCGAAGGACCAGAAAAAGTGCATAGTTGGTACTTCCCCATAATCCAATGAGTGGCACACAATTGTAATCCCCACATCTGTACATGATGGTTTGTGGTGAGAACCAAGCAGCCTTTCATGCCATTCTATCCCCATTGAAATTTTGAAGTTTAGGGATCCATTGTTCCTCAGATTTTTTATGAAGCCATTCTTTCTCGAGGACTTTGGAGATAGGACTGAAGTTAGGGAAGAAATTGTATGGCCTTTTTTTTCTTCTGGGCAAAGGTGGCTAAAAAGCCATAGGTGAAGAACAGGTGTATAACCAATGAAACATCCTAACTTAGTTTTATTGCAAAAATTAAAGGCTTGAATGGTTTCAGCGATGATGGCAGGTGCTGGGTTAATGTTGCAACATAGTCGAGAAACGAGATCCACCACCACTGCTTTGACATAACCTAGCATCTTCGGGAAAATAACTAGGCCATATATCACCAAAGCAAATATATCTTGCATTTTTTGAACGTTAATGGTTTTTCATTGCCTCTTTCAAACTAGCCCATGAAATGCACTCATCGTTTCCCTTTTTCTTGATGTGACCCTTAATTCATACCTTGGGTGCACTAAGAATTTGGGCTAATCTTTTCTTAAAATTTAGGGGGTTCAATGCCTGGCAATATATTCTATTGGTCTTGGCCCTCTCAATGTTGAGCAATGAGGTATATACCTCTATAGTAGGGGTCAAATCCTCATGGTTGAAGGTAAAGCATCAATATGTGGGGTTCTAAAATTGAGAGGTGGCCTGTAGCAAACTAACATCTAATGGACTTGGAGTAAAAAGGCAATGTCCCTATATCTCTTCGTGAATGATTCCTTTTTGGTACTATCCCAATTGGTCCATATATATTTCAAATCTTGCCAGTTATCGTGATGATACCTTATTTTAATCCTTTTCGTGTGCTATTGAGATATACCCGAGTTTTAGGACATCTTCATCTTCACGCTACCATCGCTCAGACCAAGCTCAAACTTCCTCGAAAGATTTCAACTCTGAGGTGAACTGTTGCACCATGATAGACACCCCTTGGTAGACACTGCACCATTTGCCAATTTTCCCATGGCAATGATAATAATGAAATGTTGCATGCATGCAAAGAGAACAAAAAGAGCCGATAAGTTAGACTTGTGCAAAGAAATAAACACACAAAGAATGAAAGCAACAAAATAAAAATGCCACATAGAAGTTTACCCCAAGAATGGATAATATGATGCATAAGGGTGAGCATAACAATCGGATAGCATCACAGCGTATCTATGCTAAGCTTGCCTTTACACGTGGTGATAAAATACCACATAAAGACATGCCTAACCAAACAAGCGGTGATGTTCATTCATCAATACCTGCGTTAGGTCTTTAGCATAGTGACATATTTTGGTCAGATTACAAATTCTTAGCATCATAGGTGTCAACATTCGCTCGTCATCACCCACTTGTTAAGGAAGGGTAAGCCATAAAACATTATAGCATACCCTAAGGAAATAAAAATAACATGACAAATGTGAGGGATGATGTTCACCTATCATCGCTTATATAATATGGTATACAGGAGTAAAGGTAAGTGTTTCCCTAAGTGACCCTATTCTCCATGTTATTCTATCAACATTCTAGTATGGTTTGACATGGTTTGGCTCATAGTGCTCACTGTATGAATTTAAGTAGACACCTACATAGGTAACCAAATTGCTAATCCATCCGATAAGGACAGCCGAGGCATCCCGATCTTGGGCCCATCGTGGGTTTGGCAAAACAGGTTTGGCCTGATGGATGATTTCCCTATGCAAATACAGAGGTTTACTCATGAGAGACATAGGTAATTTACATCCCAAAAGGTCTTGCCATGCATATACGAAGGGTTACTTATGAAAGTGGATGGCTCACTTCCTCCTAATAATTAGGATCCTAGCCACACCATGGTGTTCGGTAGGAATCTAGTGCAAAATAAAAGTGCACAGTACGTGTCCAAAAAACTATCAAATTTTTTTTATTTTACTCAATATTACCATACTTATTCAGATCAACTTTCATTCAAAAAAAGGCGATCCCTAAAAATGAATCACAAAATAGGGGCATAAAAAGTAAAAGATTAGAAGGCAAAAAAAGAGAGGGAATTATATCTAAATAATTATGGAAATAGAAGAGCCAAGGATCAAGTAAGACATAGCTAGTTATAGGCCTAACTTTCTATGTTTGTCCCCAGTGAAGTCGCCTAGTTGTCAATGTTCCATGTGCCCGGCCTTTACAAACTTAAGATGATCCAAAGGGCCAAAGCGTGCTCGACTTAAAGATATGATATGTTTGACATGAAGGAGTAAAAAATCATCAGACGAATTGCCCATTCAACTAGTCTGGTTGGCCACCATGATGTGGCCATAAACTTAGAGTCACCACTGATCATTTTAAGTTAGGTATGACCATATGCCTATTAAAAATAATACTAGAGATTTGTTGTTTTGGGTTCAAGAGTTGGTTACGTGTGGAGAAGGATTAGCACCCCCACAATGCCTAAAAATCAATGCCATCTAACTATATCTTACTTGAACCTTGGTTTCCTTGGTTCCATTTTTAGCATTATTTAAATATAATTCCCTCTAATGCATTAAATTTTGTAAAGATATGAGTTTGGGTTTTAATGAAAATTTTATCACCTATGTGCCTCAGAGAGGTGAGAAACATAAGGGTTTTTGACGAAAATGATCTTGGATAAGTTTTTAAAAAATCAAATGTTTCATGCCTAGTATTAGAGAGATACCGACACGATATATCATTTTATGATTTTAAAAGTAATTGTTAAAGGATGAATGCTTGAGGTCCCTACAAGAGGAAACATATTAGTAAGATAGAAAATTAAATAATAAATAAATCCACACAAAATACATAAAAAAAAGTTGATCAAAATGTATCTCATAGTTGTCTTCCATTATTGATGAATAGCAAAGATGACAACGTTAAGACTTAGTCAGATTCAATGGAAATTTAAGGAGAAACAAAGATTTCGATGAGTCAGGGATGTCTTTAAAAAAGTTTGAGCTTTAGAAAGAGTGTGGAGAGAAGGTTAGAGTATCCTCTCAGAAGAGTGGGGTTGGAAAATCCCCAAAGGTGAAAATTTGATGTCATATTGAGGTAAAAGTAGGGTTAGAGTATCCCAAAAGGTGAAAATTTGATGTCATATTGAGGTAAAAGCGGGGTTAGAGTATCCCCAAAAATGGAGGTTTGATATTGGATTTGAGTTAAAGTGGGGTTGAAGTATCCCCAAAAATAGAGGTTTGATATTAGATTTGAGTTAAAAGTGGGGTTAGAGTATCCCCTCAGAATAATGGGGTGGAGTATACCCGAAAATAAAAATCTTCGATATTAAAAGGAATGGGTCATATTTTTGAAAAAAGAAAATCTTTAAAAATCAAGAGCCAAAGTTTTGGCTAAAATGTTCCTCTTTTTGAATTTATCTTCAGCTTATCTGAAGGTACCCAAGGGTAAACAAGGTACCGTTAGCAAGGTAACTCGGTGAAGATTTATGTGAAAATATTCCAAAAATTTT
>JBBYHO010029600.1:0-11529 GCA_038382025.1 Adansonia gregorii
ATGCTTGCCCACTTTCTAAATCATGAAGTTATGTCACCCATGGGGATACTCCAACCCTGTCCTTCCAAGGGGATACTCCAACCCCATTTTTCAAAATTGTCAAGATTTAAAAATCTTCCTTTGTCAAAAAAATATTTTCCATTCATGGGGATACTCTAACCCTATCTTTCTGAGGGGATACTCTAACCCTATCTTTCAACTACAAATTAATCTTTTTTTTTCTTCTCTGATTTTCATGAATATGTCAAACAAATCTCGTTTAATCAAAAAATCTAGATGCATCTTGAAAATGGTCGATTCAGTTATTCATAGATAATTAACGTCAATAGCGAGATAAATTCCCATAGTCCACCCATTTTCTTTTCATTGCATTGAATGATCCATGTTATGTTATATTATTTATTGTCTTACTAACATGATTTCTTTGGGATGATTATGTGCACTCATGTTTTCAAAACATTTCAAATAAAATTAAAGGTAATATTTCCCGTGGGTATCTCTCCAGTGCTCAAAGTGAAACATTCCATTTTCAAAGTAAAATCCAGAGGTTATTTTCATTGAAAATTTCTATATTCCCCATCTCTCCGGGGCGTATATGAGATTAAATCTTTTTCATCGAAACCTTGATTATTTCTATAAAATTCATGCATTAGAAGAGGGTTATATCGAAATAGCGACAAGTTAAGATCGAAAGAATTGAAATCGAGATAAGACATAGCTAGTAAGGTATTGATTTCGGGCGTCGTAAAGAGATTCGTACCTCATCACGTGTAACCAACTCCCATACCCAAACAGTGAATCTTTGCATTACGTAAACCGCGGGATCGATGTTTTGAGTTTCGTAACTCAAAACATAGGTTTCAATAGGCATCCGATCATGCCCACCCCGAAATGATCGATGGTGACTCTAAGCGTTGGCCATTTTGTGATGGTCATACGAGACCAATAAGATGAGTGGTTCATCTTATGGTCCCCCTCACTGTATAATAAGTTGAGAATCCGTACATTCTCATTCTCATCACATCGCTAAAGAACAGTCTCAGTCAAGAAGACATTTTCCAAGTTAGGAAAATATTTTAAGTCATGCATACCCATAGATCCACAAGGATCCACCTGGGGTACGTCGCGACAAAAACAAAGGAGTGAAAATCTTTTCCTACAAAACTAAAGCACTAATGTTGTGTATCCTAATAAGAAAAATGTTTTTAGAATGCCCAATCATTGTAAAAATAAAGATTATTATAAGAATCCATGCTTGTCTTCTTTGGCAGAAGAACTTGGATTCTAAGCAAAATGAAGGAAAAAAATAATTCTTGCAAAAGCAAAGAGTTAATATTGCGTATCCCTATAAGAAGAACATGTTTACGATGCTTATTCATTAAAAGAATGGAGATTATTACAACAATCCATGTTTCTCTTTTTTCATGGATAAACATTGATATTAAGGAAAGTGGAGGAAAGAAAAACTTTTCTTGCAAAACCAAAGCATCGATATTATGTAACCCAAAAAGGAGAACGTGTTTAGGGTGCCCAATCATGAAATCGAATAAAGGTTATTATAGGAACCTAGGTTTCCCTTTATTATTAGACGAACACTAATTCTAAGGAAAATAGAGAAAGAAAAACTTTTCTTGCAAAACCAATGCATCAGTATCGTGTATGCCAAAGAAAAGAACATATTAATGGTGCCCAATCATGAAAAGAATGGAGATTATTAAAAGAATCAATGTTTGTTTCTTTTGACAAATTAACTTTGATTCTATGAAAATTAGAGGAAAAACAAATTAACTTTGATTCTATGAAAATTAGAGGAAAAAGGTTATTCTTATAAAACCAAAGAACCAATATCGTGCATTTCTATGAAGAGAATGTGCTTAAGATGTTTATTCATGAAAATAAAGGACATTACTAAAAGAATCAATGTTTGTCTCTTTTGACAAATAAACTTTAATTTTAAGAAAAATAGAGGAAAAAAAGCTGTTCTTTCAAAATAAGGAATTAATATTGTGCATCCCTATCAGGAGAACGTGTCTACAATGCCCATCAATGAAAAGAATGAAGATTATTACAAGAATCCATATTTCTCTTTATTGATCAACAAACATTAATTATAAGGAATGGAGAAAAAAATCTTTTCTTGCAAAACTAAAGCATCAATATGGTGCATCCAGATAATGAAAACGTATTTAGGGTGCTAAATCATGAAAAGAATGGAATTATTACAAGAATCTATGTTTTCCTCTTTTAATTGATAAACATTGATTTTAAGGAAAATGGATGAAAAAAGCTTTTCTTGCAAAACCAAAGCGTCAATATCATGTATCCCAATGAGGAGAAGGTGTTTATAAGGCCTAATCATGAAAATAATGGAGATTACTGTATGAATCCATATTTGTCTTTCTTAACGGATGAATTTGATTCCAAGGAATATAGAGGAAATAATCAATATCATGCATCCCTCTAAAGAAAATGTGTTTACGGTTCCTTATCATGAAAAGAATGCAGATTATTCCAAGAATCCATTTTTCTCTCTTTTAATGGACAAACATTGATTCTAAGGAAAATGGAGGAATGAAAAGCTTTTTTTGCAAAACCAAAGCATTAATAGCGTGCATCTTTATAAGGAGAATTTGTTTAAGATGCCTAATCATGGTAAGAATGGGGATTATTACAAGAATCCATGTTTATCTCTTTTCACAGATTAAATTTGATTCTTAGGAGAATAGAGAATCGAAAACCTATTCTTGTGAAATCAAATAATCAATACCATGCATCCGTTTCAAGAAAAGGTTTTTACGATGCCTATTCATGAAAAGAGTGAAGATTATTCCAAGAATCCATGTTTGTCTCTTTTGACTAATGAACATTAATTCTAATGAAAATGGAGGAAAAAAACTATTTTTGAAAAACCAAAGCATCAGTATCGTGTATCCCAATGAGGAGAACATATTTAGGGTGCCTAATCATGAAATGAATGGAGATTTTTACAAGAATCCATGTTTTCTTCTTTTAACGAATAAACATTGATTCTAAGGAAAATAAAAGAGAAAAAGCTTTTCCTACAAAACCAAAGCATCAATATCATGTATCGTAATGGGGAAAACATGTTTAGGATGCCCAATCATGATAATAATGAAGACTATTACTAGAATGCATGTTTGTCACTTTTAATAGATTAGCTTTGATTCTAAGAAACATAGAGAAAAAAAACCTATTCTTGTTAAATTAAAGAATCAATATCATGCATCCCTCTGAGGAGAACATGTTTATAATGCCCATTCATGAAAAAGATGGAGATTATTAGTGTCGTAACATACCCTGAACTGGATCCTTGCAAATCTATGGGTACGTATGGCTTAAAATACTTTCTTGAATTGGAAATGTCTTTTCGATCGAGACATTTCTTCACAATGTGATGAGAATGAGAATGCATGAATTCTCAATTTATGGTATAGTGAAGGGGAGTATAAGATGAATCACTCATCTTATTAGCCTTAGATGGCCATCACAAAATGGCTGACGCTTGGGGTTGCTACCGATCATTTTGGGCTAGGCATGGTCAGAGGCCAGTTGAAACCTGTGTTTTGAGTTATGAAACTCAAAACATCGATCCCGTGGTCTATTTAATACCAAGATTCATTGTTTGGGTTAGGGAGTTGGTTACGCACGATGAAGTACGAACCTCTTCATGACGCCCAAAATTGGTACCTTACTAACTATGTCCTATCTCATTTTTGATTCTTTCGATCTTGTCAATATTTTGATATAACCCTTTTTAATGCATGAATGTTATAGAAATAAAAATCCAAGTTTGATGAAAAGATTTAATCTTATATACACCCGGGAAAGATGGGGAATATAGAGATTTTCGATAAAAATGACCTTTGGATTTTACTTTGAGATTTGAATTTGTTTAACCGAGATTTCAGATCTAGAACTTTAATTTTCCCTAAGATATTTTGCTAGCTTTAAGGAAAATGCTAATGCTAATCCTCATTGGTTGAGGTTAACATGCCTGGCTTAGGGGGTTTTAAAAATCAGTTTTAGATAGCCATCGAACATGCATTTTGACAAGGGGAAGAAAACAAACATACAAGAGAATGGCACATAACATGAATAGGGATGCTAACTTTACCAATGGTTTAAATAAAGAAAATATTATGCATTGGGACAAGAAAATGTTATGGATGCTGAAAATGGTAATGATTCGTGCAAGTTAATGTATATATGTGCTTAAAATGTGTTAGACTAATAATTCATACATGGATTAATCATAACAAGATGCATGGATATGGCATCAAATGCATGAGCAAGAGCTATCAAAATAATAAGGATGAAATGAGCATTTTGCACATCAAAGAGGCATTTAGGCATCTAAATCTTAAACTCCCACAACCAAAAGCCATAATAATGCATGAGAATCAAAAGGGTGATAGAAACATGGAAAGCTCACTAAAATGATGAAGATGCTGAAAAACAGAACATGAAAGAGATAAAGTGAGAAGTTATACCAATAAAACTTTAGTTTTTGGCCAAACAATTAGAGCACCAGAGATGGCTTGAATTTCCCCATTTTTTTTGTTATTAATAAGTAAGAAAAAAAGAGAAACAATAAGGTTTTGGTTCTAGTATGGATGAGGGTAGAATGTGTAGAGGTTGAGAGTGAGTGTTTTGGGGCTATTTTTGGCTAGTGGGTGAAGAGCTACGGGATTTAAATTTCTTTGATGTGTAAATGTGTTTTGGAAGTGAAAATGAGCTGGAATGTAACCTTTTTTTAGCTGAGATAGAAGTAGTCTATTTATACTAGCTTTTTAGAGCCAATTTAGAGGTGTTTTTGGTCATTTCTCCAAGGGGACAAAGTGGCGTCAACTTTGTGGCTATAGGGTTACTATAGGGAGCAATTTGCTACCAATGCGATGGGCATAGTATGGCTGGTTTAAATGCTGAAATAATTTTCCAACATATAGGGTGGCTGATTATGATCTTAGCCAACAAATTAGGGAGTAGGGGATCATGTGACATTGACCTTTTCTTTATCTAATTTAGACTTCAAAAAAATATTTTGTTTAATTCAAAAGTCAAAATTTGTAATTTGATATGGGTTTTGATCTTTTCTATTACAAATAAATGAGTTAAAATCGAGTTTTTGATCAATGGTGGATGAGTCAAAAATGCTTGGATCATGGATAATTAGCTTAGTTGCTAAAAAAAATTAGCTCAGACAAAAGAAGGTGTCTACAACTGCCCCTCTTTAACCATTGCTAAGAATCAGGAACAAGGCAAAGATAAATAGACACTAATTTGTCTGAGGTGGACTAACGCTCCCCAGAACACTAGAGTGTTGGGTTTTCTAAGGTTTAACCCCCTTTAGGTAAGTGCAGAGTAACGTGGATTTTTTATATGGGTGTCACCAGCTTGTGCAGGCTTTGACTCGAGTGCCATCAACTCATATAGGCTTTGACTTGGGTGCCACTAGCTCGTGTGGGCTTTGACTTAGACTTGGGTGCTGACAACTCATGCGGGCTTTGACTTAAGCTTGGGTGCCACCAGCTTGTGTGGGCTTTGAAAAGGGTGCCACTAGCATATAGGCTTTGAAGAGGCGCCATTGACTTGTGGGCTTTTAAGGGGTACTACTGACTTGTGGGCTTAAAAGGGTGCCACTACCTTATGGGCTTTTAAAGGGTGCCACTGACTTGTGGGCTTAAAAGGGTGCCACTGACATGTGGGCCTTAAAAAGTGCCACTGACTTGTGGGCTTTAAGGGTGCCACTAACTTATGGGCTTTAAAGGGTGCCACGACTTGTGGCTTTTAAGTGGTGCCACTGACTTATGGGCTTTAAAGGGTGCCACTGACTTATAGGCTTAAAAGGGTGCCACTAACTTGTGGGCTTTTAAGGGGTGCCATTGACTTATGGGCTCTAAAAGTTGGTGACAAAGTTTTCGATTAAACTTCTAATATAAGTTTTTCTTAACAGAAGTTCATGATAAAATTTCCTGTTGAAAAGGGTTTTGGCACTAATTCTTAACAAAATTCTTGACAAAGCTTCTGACGTATGTTCTTGACAAAAGGTTTTTTGACGATAGACAATAATTTCTTGATAGTAGTACTTTGATAGAAGTTGCTTGATAAAAGGCTTTTGGCAAGAGGTGATGAGAAGAAAAAGACCTTACCTAAATAGCACTTAGTTTGTAAAGCTTAGAGTTCTTATCATAAATTCTTTGGAGATTAAGTTGAAGTGATATTGTAAAAATGATGATGTAAGATGGTAATGTGAATACATGATATGAAATGCTCTCATGATTGCATGATGTGAAGTCTAATATGGGAGATAGCTGTAGTTCTCCTTGTACATCATTCAGACTCTCAAAGGGATGGCGATTCGTCTTTGTTGCAACTATAGATGAAAATTTTCCTAATCTTACTGGGGATTATAGGTTGTCCTGGCTGTATTAGGGATATGACCAAAAATTTAGTCTCAAGAACTTGGGCTGTTGCATTTCTCAATTCAGGAGGCTTAATCATTTTCTTGTCCAATGGAAGGCATTGTCAACAATTTGGAGACTATTTGCCTGATTAGGTTGATGTCTCTAGTTTTGATAGGATTTTGATGGAACACATAGGTCAATTTTTGGTTAGCTTAAAATGGTTTTTCTTGAGATATGGCTCGTGAAAGCAAGAAATGGTTTGGTGAATGGTCATGCTAAGCGGGTGCTTAGATGTGAAAAGTGCATGATCTTGATGATCAGGGAATGGGCAGAGTTTCTTATCCTTTTCTTTTCCTTTCGATGTAATATCAAGATGTCCTGATGCATATTTCAATTGATTATCAAACATTATCAGTTAAATGGCAAGTGCAATGTGAATTGTACAAGGGTTAAAAGAAATAAGGCAATATTTATTCTTAACAACAAAGAGACATAACTTAATATACTATTTGACAAGCAATTGATAGGGCAGCGAGAAAGATAATCATTTGGGCGAAAGATGCCTCTGACAATCATGACATGGATGTTTTTTGGGTGCTTTTTAGAATCTTTCTCGAACAATGAATGTGCCTAGCATGAGCTGATCTTCGAAAGATTTCTAGGATTGCTTTGCATTGTCTTATGGGTGTTTTTGATTCATGCCCCATAAAAATTAATCCTCTTAAGTTGCCCTTACGGGTTTTCAACTGTAGTTAGGTTGGTTACCGAGATGCCCTTTTTAAATTTTCATATAGACCCTTTTTTTGTTTTTCTTTTATTTGTTTTTTATTTGTTTTTGTTTTTTTTAAAGTTGTCTTTTCAGGTTTTTGCCTTCTACGTATAATATTTCTTAACAAAATCTAAGTTGACTAGGTTGGGTAAGACATTGTCGTCCATTTTTGACAAGATTAAGGCCTCTCCAGAGAAGGCTTGCTTCATGACATATGGTCTTTCCTAATTAGGGGTCCACTTGCCCCGCGTATCTTTGTTAATTGGGAGGATATTTTTCAATACCAATTCGCCTAGGTGAAGTTATCATCGGCGTATCTTTTTGTCATGGGCTCAGATCATGCATCTTTGATACATTTGACCATGGTAGATGGCCTACATGCATTTTTCCTCGATAAGGTTGAGCTAGTCGTATCTATTCTTAACCCATTCAGCTTTTTCAAGTTTGGTTTCCATCAAGACTCTAAGAGAAGGGATCTTGACTTCGGTATGCAATACAGCTTCCATCCCATAGACAAGAGAAAATGGGGTAGCACCTATGGAAGTGCAAACTGAGGTTCGATAGGCATAAAGTGCAAAGAATAGCTTTTCGTGCTAGTCTTTGTAAGTCGCGACCATTTTCTCAGCTATACTCTTGATGTTTTTGTTGGCTACTTGGACTATCCCATTCATCTTTGGGCAATAAGGGACAGAATTATGATGCTAGATCTTGAACTGTGAGTAAACTGCTTGCATCATTTTATTATTTAAGTTGCTTGGTTGTTTGTGATGATTTGGTTTGGGAGGCCATATCTACAAATGATGTCTCGCTTGACAAACCTACAAATGGTCGATCTAGTAACATTAGCATACCAGGCAGCCTCCATCCACTTAGTGAAATAGTCGACTGCTACTAAGATAAAAAGATGCCCATTAGAAGCTTCATGGGTGATTGGCCCAATCACGTCCATGCCCCATATGGAGAAAGGCCATGGTGCCATCATAACATGAAGTGGCATTGGAGAGACATGGATCTTCTCGGCATAGATTTGACACTTATGGCATTTTCGGGCATAACTGATGTAGATTCTTTCGAGGGTCAACTAGTAATAACCCATTCTCATGATTTACTTAGCCATCCGATCTTCATTAGTATGCATGCCACAAATCCTTTCATGAACTTCTTCTAGGATCTTTTTAGCTTTAAGAGTATCATCTGAGCAATACTTGATCGTGGCTTCTTTTGTACAAGATTTTTCAATCAAGGGCAAATCCCATAGCCAGGCTTTTAATAGTTCTCTTATAATTCTTGGTTACCTGGTTAGGATATTGCTGATCCTTGATGTAACAAAGGATGTCATAGTACCATGGTAGGCCATCCTTCTCTTTTTTGATGCTATGACAATGAATTAGAGTTATGTAGTATGCTCATCTGGATGGAAGCAGCGTCTAACTCCTGGTTGACTTTTAACATGGATGATAATGTAGCCAAAGCATCAGCTATTTGGTTCTCTTCTCGAGGTAAGTGCTAGAAACTAATATCATTAAAATATTTCTTAAGTTCTGCTATCAGCTTCCTATACGACATCAGCTTAGCATCACGAGTTTGCCACTCTTCTTTCAATTAGTAGATGACTAGGGCCGAATCACCGAACATATGTAATAGCTTGATATTCCTCTCGATAGTTGCCTGAAGCCTTATGACACAAGCTTTATATTCTATGATATTATTCATGCAGTCAAAATTTAGTCTTGCTGTGAACAGATAATGACTCCCATCGGGTGACATCAATATTCCCCTAATTCCATGTCCTAGAGCATTTGATGCTCTATCAAAATGCATCTTCCAAGATTGATCTTGGTTGGAGGCATCTTTGTTCTTAAAAATGCACATTAGATCTTTATCTAGGAAGTCAAAATTTAAGGGTTCATAATCATCTGCAGCTCGACTTGCTAAAAAGTTAGCTATCACACTACCTTGATGGCTTTTTGACTAACATAAGCAATGTCATATTCAAAAAACAAGACTTGTAATCTAGCTAGCCTTCCTGACAGTGTAGAGGCTTTGCATAGATAGGATTGGGCCTTTTAATCAACCACGTGGTGTGATATAGTATGAGCTGCCTAAGTCTCTTGGCCGTTCACACTAAAGCATAGCATAACTTCTTGACTGCAAAGTAATTGCATTCGCATTCAGCAAACGTTTTGCTTAAGTAGTAGATTGCTTGTTCCTTTTTTCCTGACTTGTCATGCTGCCCTAATACACAACCCATAGACTTGTCAAAGATACCTAAGTAAAGGATTAAAGGTCGATTGGGCACCAATGGCAGCAACACTAGTGGACTTGATAGATAATGCTTGACTTTATCAAAGGCTTTTTGACATGCCTCATTCCACTCTCCTAGATTTTGTTTGTGAAAGAGCTGAAAGATAGGGTCGCATTTGTCAGTGAGCTAGGATATTAATCTAGCAATTTAGTTCAGTCTCCTTAAAATGCTCCTTACTTTTTTTTAGGTTTAAGGGGTGGCATCTTCTGAATGGCTTTAACTTTGTCTGGGTCAACTTCAATCCCTTTTTTCACTGACTATAAAGCCTAAAAGCTTACCTAAAGTGACTCTGAAGGTACATTTGGCAGGATTCAATTTGAGTTAAAATTTTCATAGGTATTTAAAAAGTTTTTGAAGGTCTGTGACATGCTTATCTTCTTTCATTGACTTGGCAATCATGTCATTAACATAGACCTTGATTTCTTTGTGCATAATGTCATGGAATAGGGCTACCATGGCTCGCTAATATGTTGCCCCAACATTTTTGAGTCCAAAGGGCATGACATTATAGCAAAATATCCCCCATATAGTTACAAAAGTTGTTTTCTCCATGTCTTCGGGTGCCATCTTGATCTGGTTGTAGCCTGAGAAGCCATCCCTGAAAGAGAACAAAGAATTCTTGGTTGTTTTGTCTACTAAAGTTTCGATATGGGGTAGTGAAAAGTTATCCGTTGGACTAGTTTAATTTAGATCTTGATAATCAAACATATCCGTACCTTGCCATCTTTCTTTGGGATTGGATATTTGGCTACTCTGATAAGCCCTGCATCAAACTACTTCTTGACTTCCTTTTTAATTTTGAGGAGTATTTTCGGCTTCATCCTGCTTAAGTTTTGCCAGATTGGTTTGCATCCAGGCTTGATGGGAAGCTTGTGGACCATTATATCAGTGTCCAGCCCTGGTATGTCTTGGTATAACCAAGCGAATACATCTCGATATTCCTAGAGTAGGTCTATCAGCTTGGTCCTAGTTGTCGACTTTATTAGGGTTTCGATTTTAACCTCTTTTCGGTCTTTCTGAGTACCCAGATTTATTACTTTTATTGGGTCTTTATGGGGCATGATCCGCTTTTCTTCTTGCTCAACTAATCGTAAGAGGTCTGGTGGTACAAAGCTTTCTTCAAAATCTTCTTCATGATCGACTTCACTAGTGCCAATTAACTGTTCAAAAATAATCTTCAAAGACCCATTAAACTTATCCATGTCACTATAGTCAGGACACCTGAAAGGGCAAAGAAATAAACATTGCAGAAGGCATACACAACTAAGGGATTTGGATACAAATGAAGGTAAAGGAGTAAAGGAGACAAAAAGGTTGAAAAGTGATACTCAATATGGAATGATATATGCAAAAGTCATTTCATTGATAATGTTTGATAAAAAATGCCCTTTACATAGGACACCCATCTGCCTTTGGGCGAGGATAAGTAGGTTTTTATTTCTTGACATTGCATGAAAGGGACACAAAAAGTGCAAGGGTTTTCGTCATGACCTCGTCATCAAAATTATGTCTTAGTGGAAGAACACAAATTTTATGGTTCAATATCTTAGAGATAAAGGCTATTAAATGCCCTGTTTAGGATGACCAAGACATCTTTAGCCTTTTGCTCTTCCAATTGGCTTGGATAAATTTGTCTTCCCAAATGAAATATCTCATGGATAGATGGAAACATTATCGACTTTGACTCCCCCTTTCGACCTAATGATTGTGTCATCTCCTGGCTACAGGCCCTCTTTTCTTACTGTTTTCTTAAGTGCGTATGGCTTTAAATCCTAAACCCCTTTTGCTGGCTTGAGTGTTGACCTGTAAGGCTCGGCCATCCTTGCAAATTCTTGCCAAGCCCTTTTTCGGTATGGGAACCTTTGCCAACAGTCATTTTTAAACTTGAATAGGTACTTGTTAACTATATTAGCTTTGAATTAATCTCAGTTTTGATATAACTAAAACTTAAGTTTAATTAGCTTGTGTTTAAATATTTTTAAGATTAGTATTTTTCTTCATGAAATACTTCACAAAGGAATTTTAAAGAC
>JBBYHO010029621.1:0-11528 GCA_038382025.1 Adansonia gregorii
TTTTTATATTTCTTCTTTTGCAATTTTAGATGATTGTATGCTTGTCTTGTGATTAATGTTGAGCTTATTTATATTTTCATTTTTTTTCATTTTTTTTAGCCGACCTTGGACTAGCCAACCTCTAGCGATGCCAACTCTCTTTCCTTTTCCCCTCCCTTCTTCCGCCTTTTTTGTGCCAACCCTTTATTTTTGGGAGGGCTAATTCTGGACAAAAAAAATTGTTATTACTGGTTGCATTGAATAGCGGTTCAATGTTCGCTGATTTTGTTGGATGGAGCCGCAATGGCTAAATAGCAGTTTCTTTTGGAATAGACCAGGAACGGAATGGCTATTCATTCTAACAAAACATGGCATAGTAATTGGTGATGCATGAATTCTGGATATGTTCATAGATGAAACAGATAAACTTATTCGAATTGGTTGGACTTGGGATATGTTATTTTAAATTTGTTAGTTTATTTCGATTCAAATTATTATTTAATAAATAAAATAAAATAAATTTAATTTAATTATAAAAACATGTAAAGGTTAATATAAAGTAATTTTAAAATTTTTTAAACTAATAAATTTGATTTTTCAAATTCAATAATTCAAATCATGCTCGAAAGAAGTAATTTTTATTCATCTGAAATTGACCCGGCTCAATCCAATATTGTATGCTGCAATAAAAAAATAGAATTCAAATCTTTTCCTCAAATAAAGAAGAAAATGGTACTAAATGAAAACTAAAGATGCCAATGCCATAAAAGAACCATAAGTAATTGTTAGAAAAAAAAAAAAGGAAAAGTTATTGAATTTGAAAAGGATGAGAAGCAAGTGAAGCAAGATGATTAAAGAAAGGGGAAATGATGGTGATACTTCATGAGGCCAAAAAGATTGGGTTTTGGAGGGCGAAGGGAGAAATAGCATTTGTAATATCATATAAGATGACCCAAATATGATATAGAGAAAGTAATTAAAATACAACACATATATATATTTTAAAATTTATATTATAACAATTATTAATATTTTAAATTTTATATAAATATAAAATATTTAAAATTTGATAATGATACTGGTGGAGTATTTAAAAAATAATAAATGAAAGTTGTAAGGTTCATAGAATCATTAATCAATCGTCCTTGAGTAGTTCTAGGAAAAATAAGATTTTTTTTTTAATTTTCAGTGCTAGAAAATTGTGAAATCCTTTTAAATTATTATAATCTTAATTATTACTAGTTAATTCATACAATTAAAAAAAGGGAAAAGGCTTGTACTAAACTTAGTATAAATAGGTGTCTTAGTAATAGTTTTAAACAAGCCATTTTCATTGAATTGCCATATCTTTTTACAGTAACTCTGGATTGAGTTCCCTTTATTCCTTGGGTGTATTCTAAGACATTAAGTTGTATCTTGTGCTTTTTTTTTCCATATTTTTCAATTCTTATTTGACATCATATTGGTATCAAAGCCTCGGTTGTTTCCATAGCTAGTCGTGGAGAACATTAAGGTGGGAACTTCCAACGTGGTTACCCATGAACAAGATCTCTGTGATACTGAAATGGATGAATAGAGAAGGCAAGTGCAACAAATCCAACAACAGCTTGAGCATTTCCAAGTTGCACACCATGATGATTAATATCATGGTTCAAAAGTAATGAGAAAGAGGAAAAAGATTAACCATTTCATAATGTTGAATCTAATTCATCTAATGAAAGGCTTCTTCTCGACTTAGCCAAAGGCATCATGTTTTTCACAAAGATAATGGTGTCAAAGTAGACATTTTCGACTTTAAGGCTCAATTGCATCCACAAGATTTTAAAGATTGTTAGTTACAGTTAAATGTGTTTTTGATTACAAGAGCATTTAGAAAAGCAAAAAAGTCAAATTGATAGCCATTAAGTTGAAAAAGCATGCCTTCATTTGGTGGAAAAATTTAAAAAAATGAAGGGATAATGAAAGAAAATGACAGATTATGACATGAGAAAAGATGAAAATGAGCTTAAAAAGAAGTTTCTTCCCATAAGTTATAAGCAAGATTTTTTTATCAATTCCATACTTTAAAATAGGAGGAATTATATTCAGAACAATATATTATTAAATTTGAATATCTTATGATGAAATGTGAAATCGTGAAGCCTGAATAGCAAATAATCACTCGATACCTTGGCAATTTTTGTCTTAAACTTGATGATATTATCTAATTATACCTTGTTGAAGTTTGCTTTGCTAGTACCCAGAAGCCAAGCGAAACCCTGCAACACAGAGAGAGTCAGGAGGATGCCGAAGTTTGACTCCGGAGGCCCTTTCCGATGGTTAAGTCGGAGAGGTGTTTTATGTAATAGTGTATATGAGTTTTTCTAGAGTTAGATCTATACCTGTAAGCATGTTTGCCCTTTTTATAGGGTTTGTTTTGGGGACATTGTGTCAGATGATTTGGTAGTGATGTGACCAACGTCGACCTAGGTGTCAGGCTATACTGCCTAATGATCGACTTAGTCAGTCGATCGCCATTTAGTGATGTCAATTATGCATTTAAGTCGTTGTCAGGGATGTCACATCGCTGTCAGATGTGGTTTAGTGATCGCCTTTATGTTGTTGAATGGCGATCCCCAGTTCGTAAGAACAGTGGATCACATAAGGTTAGGTGGTCGCCATTCATGGAGGTATAACAATTATCCCCCCTCGTGGTCTAAAAAGGCGATCATAAAGTGACTCGATATTTTGGACATACGTGAGAGGGAGTCGGCGCGTGGCAATTAGGCCTAATGCATGGGAGGCGAGAAAATGCAACTGCCAGTATTAATATGGTAGTAATGGTAGGATAACGGAAGGGCATGGGAAAGGAAGAGGGAATGAGATGGAAGTACGTGTCCTGATAAGGGATTTGAAGGGGCACGTTTTGGGGGATACGAAATGGTGAGGGGAACACGTGTCAGTGTGGGAGCAGAGTGCTAGGGTGGCGCAGTTATGTCGCTGAATGGGGTGGTGACACGTAGTGATGGAGGGAATAGGAAGAGTTCAGGCCATGTGGGTATATAATAAGGTGTGGGGTTGAGAAATTTCTCCATGTTTTTTGAAAAGAAGAAAGTATGGAGTAGAGGTTTAGACAACTCATTTGAAAAAGAAGGGGTGAGTTTTATAGTTAAAATTTGGTTGGTAAATGGTTATTCGCAGTGTCTTTGTGTTTTAATGATTTTGTATATTGCTTGACAGCGATCGTGCTTGTGGAATTGCTAAGAGGGTTACTGCAAAGAGTGAGGTCGTGGTTTGGTAAGTGCTAGTGAGTTCCTGTGGCCTTCCTGTCTTTGTTTGTATTTTTGGGTGTGTGGGGTTGCAGTATATGGTAAGGAGGGGCAGATTTTTGGTAAGGTCGGTGGTAAGAAAGGGTAGACTGAAGGAAGTGGGAAACGAGGTAAGGGTAGTATCGGGACATTTGACATAGGGGGAGATGTCTAGTCACGTAGTATTAGAGGAATAAGAGGAAAAGAGGAGAGGAGTAGCCGCCGAACAAAATGGCGATCAAGAAAAAGTAGGGTTGAGTGATGGAGAGGCAGAGAAGGGGATCAGCGAGGAGGTGGCTGAGGAGGCGATCGACGAAGTGGACACTGAAGGGTGGACATGCATGTCGGACTGGTGAATATGCAAGTGGCATGATGGTGGATGTATAATAGGGGGTTGATCTGGAGAGATATCAGATTGCGAAAGCGGGGCCGTTGCAGCGAGCGACATTTGCCGAAGGGAATAGTGCAATGTTCTACCTGCATATTTTCAAGGTTGGCTTCCACTTGCCTCCGGAGCCTTTCTTCTGCAAATTATTGGAGTAGTATAAGCTATCGCCCAATCAGTTGAAATCGAACAGTTGGGTAATCGTACTGACGTACTTTTTAGTGTGCAAGGAGAAGGGGTGACGACCATCAGTTGGGGTAGTGAAGGGGGTAGGATGGTGGTCGACTTACCATCGAATACACATAGGTGGCAGGACTAATTCTTCGTGGTGACCAAAATGATGGGCACAAAATGAGGGTTTTCGGTGCATTGGGGTCGGAGATCCAATGCCAGTAACGAGAGGGTTGGCCTGAAGGATACGAAAAAGACCAAGTGCTCTTCTTTAGAGGCTGATGTGTGAGCAGCAGGGTATACTTGATATTCTGCAACATCCAAAAGGAGTGCCTAGGGTGAGATTTGGAGGACGTGCCAGAAGGGCTAGTTCGTTCCGTTGGTCAACAGAGTCGACGACGTTTGTTGCGACATCAAAAAGGTATGATATGTATTAAGTCTAGTTCAGTGTGAAATTGGCGAGTGTGTTTGGTGAGCAGAGGTGCTAATGTGTGATGTTTTTTTTCATAGGGGAGCATGTAACGGAGGAAGAAATAAAAGATATGAAAGAATGGGAGAGGGCGAGGGCGGGGGAGATAGTAGTATATAATGTGGACGGCAGTTCGAGGGCGAGTGGAGAGAAGTAGGCGGGTAGTGGCGATCGTTAATCGAATCAGGGAATGAAAGAGGGTATTTGTTCTGGTCACTTGCAAGTATGAAAAAATGTATGATGGTACTGACCTGGATGTTTGATTTGTGATACAGGAATGGACCTGGTTCAGGCAGCATTGGCAGATCGGGCAGCTAGGCAAGTTACTGTAGAGAGGGCGATTGCCCATCAAAGACGGGGAAAATGGAAAGTGGCCGAACGAATCGATGTTGAGGGGAGCCTCACAGCTAGTGCGGCATCAGCTGGTCGCCAAAAGGCTGCTATGCTTATTCCTTCTACGGTGACTATCATAGTGCCCGTCCCTCAGCTGGCGGTAGAGACGTTTGGGTCGAGTAGCGAGCCAGTGCCTAGTATAGCTTCACAGTCGAGTACTGCTTCAGAGAGGCCACAGATAAGCCGTGGAGGGCCCAATTCATTCGGTTTAGGCATTCTGCGAAATGAGCCAGTGCCAGACTTTGAGGCAGCACTGAGGTGGGCGATGAAGGGTATGACGACCAGTGACCGGGAGGCACTATCGAGGAGGAGTCAAGCGTAAAATCTAAATGCTGCCATGATAGGGTTGGTGGAGGCACTTTATTGCCAAACGGTGTACACTTGCCAGATGGCAAATTGACAGGAGAAGTTCAACCTCTAAGCGTCTAAGATCGTAGAGCTGGACGCTCAGGTTGGGAGGCAGAATGAGGTAAACGCCAAGCTGGAGGCATCCTTGAAGGAGATTGAGGAAAGAAAGATGACGAAAATAGTCGAGCTACTGCTGAGGGGTGAAAAGATGGAGGCGGCTACTGTTGAGTCGGTAAGAAAGTTAGAGGAACAGGATGCAAAATTGGCCTCTGCAAAGTCTAGAGTGGCTGAGTTGGAAGGTCATCTTGGCAATCTTTAGGCTCACCACCAAGATGATTTGAAGAAACAGCAGGAAGAGAAATTCGACAAGCTGTTCGCTGCTATGGATTCATATCGCTATAGCATGCTATATGGGGTCCAACTGTTGCATGAGCCCCTAGACTTACTTGCGGTTGACTTAAAAAGCCTTTATATGCCTTCTGAAGACTTTAACGTCTTATAACCGAGTCAGCAAGAAGTGGACGCAGGGCGATTGAGGGATGCTGCCTTGATTACCCAAGCGGCTGAAGAGTCTAAGCAAGGGAATCTGGGGATGAGGGTGGTGGTCAGACCATATTCTCGACTAAAGAGAAATATCGATTGGGCCTTGTAATTTTTGGACAATGTAAATGACTTGTGTTTTAATAAAATTTGTTTTTATGCGAATGACTGGTGTGAACGATGTTTGTGTCTGTAATTGCTTGTTGCGGTTTTTTGTTTTTGAGATTATGGGTAAGGATATTTATACTTGTGTGACAATTAGGTTGCAATGATGTCGTGCTGAGGATAGCTAAGTGTGATTTTTACATGGGTTAGTAGTGTCTGACCGGGCCGATCAATTTAGGTAATAGCCTTACATTAATACTAAGTTGTGCAATGGTGGCGATTGCATGAGAGCAATTTTTAAGACTTGTGCCATGGTGGCGATTGCGTGAAAGCAATTAAGAGTTGTGCCTTGATGGCAATTGCATGAGAGTAATTAGTAGTGGTGCGTAGGCAGCGATTGCATTGTAGCAATTGTAAGTGGTGCATGGGCGGCGGCTGTTTTGTAGCAATTTTAAGTGGTGCTTGGGCGACGATTGCTTTGTAGCAATGAGAAGTGGTGCCTGGACGGTGATTGCTTGGTAGCAATTATAAGTGGTGCCTGGGCGACAATTGTTTATAGTAAGTAAGAGTAGCTGAATCCATGAAGTGACTTGTAAGACAAAAGTGTATAATAGCGATCATAAATATTCGTAGCAGAAATACTTACAAATAATATTTCTTTAGATGGGCGGCGTTCCATGTGCTAGAGATGGGGCGTCCGTTTGATTTGGCTAGCTTGTAAGCACCAAAGCCTAGAACTTGGCTGACTTGATAGAGGCCTTCCCAGTTTGGGGATAGCTTTTTACATTCTCCTGCAGGATAACTGGCTTCGCAGTTGCGAAGAACTAGGTCACCCGTCTGGAATTTATGATTGTGTACTCGACAGTTATAATACCTGCTGACTTGTTGAGCTTGGACAGCCATGTGAATTACGACGTCATCTCTAGCTTCCTCGAGTAAGTCAAGGTTAGCTTTGAGATGTTTAAAATTGAGCTCGGGGTTTGGGTATTCTGTGTGTGAACTATGTAACCCTATTTCAGTGGGTATAACGACCACCGTTCCATAAACAAGGCTAAAAGGAGTGGCTCCGGTCACCTGAGTTGCTATTGTTCTGATTGTCCAAAGCATACCATGCATTTCATCGGCCCAAGCGCCTTTGGTGTTGTCCAATTTCTTCTTTAAAGGTTGTAGAATGTTCTTGTTCATCTATTCAAGTTGGCTGTTTGATTGAGGATGGGTGACAGAGGCGTGAACAAGGTTGATGTTGAAGCGTGAACAAAAATCATAGAGTTTGTCAGCTGTCAGTTGCTTGTCGTTGTCTGCTACGATGACATGAAGTACTCCAAATCGGTAAAGGATGTAACGCCAAATGAAATTTTTCATATTTAAGGCGGTGATAGTGGTGACTGGTTCAGCCTTAACCCATTTTGTGAAGTAATCGCAGACGACCAACAAAAATTTCCTCTGAGCAGTTGCCATGAAGAATGGGCCCAATATGTCTCTGCCCCAAACATAAAATGGCCAAGGACTGAAGATTTGTTTAAGTGCCTCAGCTGGTTATTTGGGGATAGAGGTGAAGCGTTGGCATTTGTCGCATTGTTTGACGAGTGCTGTAGCATCATTTTGCCTTGTGGGCCAAAAAAAACCTTATCGTAAGGCCTTAAGGGCTAATAATCGCCCGCTAAGGTGATTTCCACAGATGCCTTCGTGTATCTCTTTCAAGACATAAGTTGCCTCGGTAGGGTTAAGGCATCGTAGTAATAGAAGAGTAAAGGACTTTTTATACAAAAAGCCATTGAGAACTATGTACCTGGATGCTCTTTTTTCCAATCTCTTTTTTGCACTGGATCTGTTGAAGCTTGGTTATCTTTGAGAAAGGAAATAAACGACGTCATCTAGTTTTCTTTAATGTCATCTGTAATATGATGTATGTATCTGTCGTAGCTGAGAGCTGGGAGGCTTTCGAGGAGAATTTTTCCTCTAGTGGGGATGTCGATGGCGCTAGCCAGCTTTGACAGAATGTTAGCCCTTGAGTTATCACCTCTAGGTATCTGCTTGATGGTGATGTGGGTGAACTGTTGGGAGAGGGTGGTGACAACCTTATGGTATTTGATAAGTAAGTCATCCATGACGTCGTATATATTATTTACCTAGCTCGCTATAAGTTGAGAGTCCATATGGGCGATTAAATGCTTGGCGCCCAGAGTCTTGGCCAATTCCATGCCGTTGATTAATGCCTCGTATTCGGCTGCATTGTTGAAGGTGGCGAACTGAAAGGAGAGGCTATATCGCCATTCATGACCTTGAGAATCGACTAGTAATATTCCAGCTCCACCTTTTGTTTTGTCGGAAGAACCATCAACAAAAATTTACCACTTGTATGTTTTGATGGTTGAGGGTTATTGATCAAGATTGCTGGTATGGACAGCTTCTGATGATTTATCTTGAGATTCTAGAAATAAACACTCGGCGACGAAGTTTGTGATCGTTTATACTTTGATGATTTTTTGAAGAAGGTAGGTGAGTCTGAATTCACTAAGTTTGATGCTCCAATGAACAAGTCGTCTTGCGGAATCAACTTTGAGGAGGACGTCTTTGAGAGGTTGGTTAGGGAGGACAGTAATCGAATGAGCTTGGAAGTAGTGCCTCAGCTTCCTTGCTGCAATGACAAGTGCCAAAGCCAGTTTTTCCAGCTTGTTATAATTGAGTTCTCCAGCTTGCAGTGCCCGACTAACGTAGTAGACAGGATACTAATGTCCCTATTCTTCATGGACTAAGACAGCGGTGACAGTTTCATTTGACACGACGAGGTAGACAAAAAGTGATTCTCTATGCTGCTAGCTGACGAGCAATGAGGGAGTGCTCAGGTATTGTTTGAGTTAGTCGAACGACCATTGGCATTCTTCAGTCCATTAGTATCTGGTCACCCTTTTGAGTAGCTTGAAGAACGGTAGATATTTCTCTGCAGATTTGGAGATGAAACGATTGAGTGCCGTTATTCCCCCAGTTAGACGCTGCACTTCTTTTGTTGATTATGGCGGGCCTATCTACATGATTGCACTGATTTTTTCGAGATTGGCTTCAATACCTCTGGAGGAGATCATGAATCTTGAAAATTTTCCTGCGGACACACCAAACACATATTTCAAAGGGTTAAGTTTCATTTTGTACGTACGGAGTATGTTGAATACCTCCGAAAGGTCACTGAGGTGTTGGTGAAGAAAGGGGCTTTTGACTAGCATGTCATCCACATAAAATTTCATTAAACACCTGATTTATCTTTTGAAAAACTTATTGACCAAGCGTTGATATGTGACGCCTGCATTTTTCAACCTAAATGGCATGACTTGGTAGCAAAAGGTACCATCCTCTGTGATGAATGCAGTTTTTTCTTGGTCGCAGGGGTCCATCTTGATTTAATTATACCCAAAGAAGGCGTCCATGAAATTTAAGAATTTATGGCCTGCTGATGCATCAACCAGTTGACCAATACTGGGGAGAGGGTAACTGTCTTTTGGGCAGGTTTTATTTAAATCAGTGAAGTCTACACACATTCGCCATTTCCTTGAGGCTTTTTTGACCATGACTACATTAGCCAGCCAGTCAGGGTATTTTACTTCTCTGACGTAATTGGCTAATAGTAACTTGTCGACCTTTTCGCGTATAGCCTGGAGTCATTTTGGAGTAAATTTATGCTCTTTTTGTTTAACCGGTATGGCTTGTGGGTTCACATATAGTGAGTGTATGATGACGGTAGGGTCAATACCAGGCATGTCGACGTTTTTTTTGAGAAACTTTGTGAGCAGGTTCTTATCTTGAGTGTGAACAGAAGAGCCAATGCTGGTAGCCAGCTCGGGGTCCGAATCATAGAGGGCTATCTTTTCAGTATCCTCGACCGACTGAGGCTTTTGATCATGGAAACCGTCTCTAGCATCTAGTTGCTCTAGGTTGATCGACTTTGGTTATGCTGGATTAATAGTGTGGACAGATGCGTCGGGGGCATTGTCCTAGATTATGGTCGGTTGGCGTGTGGCTAATTTGATTGACAATAGGTGGCATTAGCAAGCGGTTCGTTGGTCAGAATGCATATATCCAATCCCTGTAGGAGTGAGGAATTTCACCGTTAGGCAGTAGACTGCGGTGACCATTTTTTTCTTTTTCATCAATGGTTGGCCAATGAATGCATTATAAGCAGAAGGTTGGTCGACAACAAGGAAATCGACCAAGGCATTCATAGTGTTTTCCCCATCACCCATGGTTACTAGGAGTGTGATTGTCCCTTTGACGGGTATTTATTGATTGGTAAATCCATAAATTGGAGGTGATTGGGTCAAGCCACCCGCGGTGAAGCCCATGTGAAAGAAGGCATCCCACTGTAGGATTTCCACAACACTCCCATTGTCGATGAGGATCCTGTGGACTTGGTAGTTACCTATGGTTGCAGAGACGATAATGGGATCGTTTTCGCGATCAGATAAGAGCTGTGAGTCAGCATCATCAAAATGGATCACCCAATCCTTTTGCTTAACACGTTTAGGTGCCACATTGATCGCCACTATAGATTGGAGATGGGACTTACGTTTTGACTTACTGACCGCCCAAGTCTCTGCTGGACTGATATCATGCTTATGATGCCAACGATAGGTCTTCTGGGCGCGGTGTCTGGGAGCTCGTTCAGGATCACGTGCGATCTTTGATGTGTGGTTCTTTCTTAATAAATTGTTTAATCGCCCCCTTCTTTACCAGTGTTTCGATGATATTTTTCAAGCTAAATTAGTCCTCGGTGGCATGTCCAATGTCGTTATGAAAGTTACACTACTTTTCAGGGTCACGCTTGCTGCGATCGCTTCTCATTGGAGGTGGACACTTTAGAAGCCCTTCTTTCAGTATGGCGTTGAAAATTTAAGATCTTGGAGCTGTCAAGGGCGTGTAGGACTTGTATTTCATGTGCAAAGCTGAGCATGTTCAGTTCCTCGAAGGGTTTTGTTGTGATATAGAGGTTGGCCCCTCCTTTTGTGGTCGGTTACCAGGGCGATCAGCTAACCGGTTAGGCTTTGGCCTTCGACTTTCTCTTTGCTCGTAGTCTTAGGTTTTCG
The DNA here is from genome assembly GCA_038382025.1 of Adansonia gregorii. Classification (NCBI taxonomy): domain Eukaryota; kingdom Viridiplantae; phylum Streptophyta; class Magnoliopsida; order Malvales; family Malvaceae; genus Adansonia; species Adansonia gregorii. The sequence continues at coordinate 10,753 of JBBYHO010029621.1, forward strand.
CTCGCCAACTCATGATTTTTATTTCCTCAACTTCTGCGTATTTCTGTGCTTTCTCGTAAAGCTGGTACAGCTTCATGGGTTGGGCGTCCGTCAAGGCATACTTCAGGTACTTATGGCAGATGCCAGTTGTGAAGGCTTGGATGGCCCATTCATCATTCAAGTCTTGGACCTCTAGGGCGGTTGTGTTGAAACGCTTGAGGTAATCGTAAATCATCTTGCCATGGTTTTGCTTAATCGTCATTAGGCTGGCAGACGTCCTGGCGGCTATTCTGCAACTGCTGAAAGGGGTAAGGAAATGTCTTCCCAGTTGGTCAAAGTTGGTGATGGATCCAGGGTTTAGGGAGTATCATCAGGTCCGTGCTAGTTTTTGAAGCGTCATCAAAAAAATACGATACTGGATGGCGTCCGGCACGTCGCCAGTTTATGGAAAGCGTGGAAATGGTTCAAGTGGTCAGCTGGATTCGTTTTACCATCGTAGGTATCAGGAGAGCATTTAATTTTGTTAGGGACATGTACGTGGCAGATGTCAAGCGAGAAGGGGTTGTGTTCTTCGGATAACCATTCTCAGTTGTTTTTTTGTGGCTCTCAAAGATCCTTGATTTCCTATTTCAAGGCCACTACTTATTGAGCGAGGTCTAAGGTTAATCTTGACGCATGATGCCCACTGGTATGATGAGAAGTTCCTTACATCATTCGCCATGGGATTGGCATAAAGCAGGAACTTTCTTCAACCATTGGGCGGGTGGCCCGATCGGTTGTGACATGTCGCTCTTACA
>JBBYHO010029653.1:0-11526 GCA_038382025.1 Adansonia gregorii
TTATTACGTCTAGATGTAATTTAGATTGCCTTTCGTTATTACATTAAATTAAATGAATTCCGTCTAGAGATGTTTATAAGTCGGAATTTTCTTCTAAGTCGGAGGCCCACCCATATTTGAAAAGGTTTAGACAAAAATACTAAGCTTAAAAAGTAAACTTATGCAAAATAAATTAAGCTAATTTAAAACACTGGTTAAACCTTAGCTCTAACATTTAAGGTCGAGCCCGGTCCATTTCTTAATTATGCAATCTATGTTATCTTTATATTTGTGTATATTATGTAATTTATATCATCTAAAGAATAAACATATATACTATTATAACGTAAACATTAAATATTTATGTTATCTATTTACCAAAAATTAATAAAAGAAAATTATTAAATTACTAAATATTAATATTTAACCAAAAAATTTTAAAAATTAAAAAATAATATAAGCAAGGCTAAACAAGCATGAACTACTCATTTACAACTATTGGCAACCTTGAACAAAATTTGAGTCTAATTTCGGATCGAGCTGAACTTGAATATATATAAATAATTTTAATATCATATTTAAATTCGATCCGATCTAATCGAACCCATCAACAACTTTAATCCCTCCATATTTTATCCAAAATTTGGATGTCACGATGACTCTCATTTCATTCATGAATAATTTTAGTATTAAATTAATTAAAAAATAGAAAAGTAAATATCAATTTTTTTGTCTTCTTCGTTTTCTCTGGATTTTGCTCGGACATACATGAAATGACTAAAGGAGCTAAGGAGAAGATTTCATAGAGGCATTTTATGGAAGCAACTAATTCTCAAGGTATTTGTTTAATTGGTTATTAGACTAATCAAATTCAATTTCTCTAATTCTTAGTGCAATCGATCAATTTTGTGTTAAAATTTTTATCGATCGGTTCAATTAATTTTATAAGTTCATTCTATTTAATCAATTTTTAAACTATTAAAATCAAACTAACCGAATACTCGCCCTTATTTACTAAGAAAAGGCAAAAAAGATTTAAATTTTATGACTTCATAAAGCTTGAGATTTATAGTCGAGAATTAAGTGTAGACATTGTTGTAACTAATAATAGTGTTAAGCTTAATGATAAAAAAATTGAATCGAACCATCCAATTTAACTTCTAATTTAATTTTTTAAACATAGGTTACGTTAGTAAGTTGAAATTTTCATTTAATGATTTTATTTCAAAAAAATTTGCATTTTCAGTCAATCAATTATTGAAGACCTGACTTGTCAACATAATTTCACATTGTAATCTTGAACTTATAATTTCGATGGAAAAATAGCATGGTTAATGGCATTGACACATACGCAATTAGACCTGCACAATGATTCGAACTATTCATACAAACCTAAGGATCCAAAAAATAAATTTGGATATAAAAATTAAATTCATCTTAAAATCGAGGTAAACCGGATATAATAATTTTTTAGATCCAACTCAATTTAGATTAGTTTTATGTCACTAATATAAATAATCGAAAGGATCAATCATGTTAAAAAATATCGACTTCTTTTTTTAAAAAGTCGATTTTTTAAAAAAAATTTATCATTTTATGTATAAATAAAAATTGAACAAACTGTGGCAATGTCTTGGCAAAGTCATTTGGCAATTGACATGCCAAATTGGATTGCTTTTTGCTAAGCTAACATCAGTCGGGAACATGCACGTCCCAACAATTTGTTCCGAGGCTATGTTACTCAAAGAGGGATGTGGGTGTTATATACGGATATATGTTTGGCATGGTTCTGTTTAATTTTTTTAAAAAGTTTTTTATGTATTTGGAAGATCTTTGGGGTCATATCCTTATACCTATATCCGAAAATATATCCGACACAAAAATCGAACAGAGTACTTCAAGAAAAATGAAAAGTCGAAGCAATATAGCTTCAAGGTATCATAAACTGTTCTCTAACCTTAACCTACTGACCGATAAATACATATGCAATACAATTATATGACAAAACACGATACAAAAAATTAACTAAAATAATATATGATACGAAAATATAGCACTAACACAACATAAATACACGAATGCATCAAAAACTATATAATCATGAACTATTAACATATATAATATATGAACCTTGAACACAATTATGACACGATGAAAATATACAAACACAACACACATACACGGATTGTCAAGCCTATAATACTAAAATATATCTACAGCAATTTTTTACAGTATTTTTAGCACAAAATATTTCTGGAATCAGAATGTTAAGATTATTTGCTATTCTCTTTGTTCTCTTAAGACTTGACTTTACTGACCAAGAACTATCATTAATGATTTAAGTGAAAATGAAAGTTTGTGAGGTCAAAAAGAAATGACTTCAGTACCTGTTTGCCATCAGCAACTTTGTTTATGATTGCTAAGGCAGGCTTTGCAATGCTTGATTCTGGCCATTTCTGGAGCCGTCCGAGCAACTGGTAAAACTCCGATGAACAGAGAAACTGTCGAATGTGGATGTGCACACATCTTTTCCAGTAAAAGAAAGAGCTAGTTTTAGAAGTGACTCATTGTTAGCATCTTTTTTGCTTGGGTCTAAAGCAACTATGGAACAGTCGGCTGCCAATTTTAAGAAAGCCTGCCAAGAAGTTAAAGAAAAAAGAAGAAAAAAAAAAGCCAGGAACCAGTTTAGACGGTAAGAAATAGCAAAAATATGTTGCCTATCCTGCCTGGACTTCTTTTTTTTTTTTTTTTAAGTATTCGTGGTTGGCATGTACGTGGACATGAGCACGAGGATATCATTCTCTCAATCTATAAAAAACTTTTAAAAAGATTTGAGTATAGTTTTTTCAGACATAAAATAGTATTTGACACTTGGCCTTAAGTCTGGGTAACATAGCTATTGCTCATGTCTTGTGGCCTCTATTGAAGTCAAAATAAAATCAACTATGTTTGGCATTGCATCCATATCAATTTAAGAAATTGAGTTACCCAAAATCGGTTTTTCAGCAAGAAAAGAACCCTAAAATGTTCACATCATTGAAATCTATGTTGCTTCGACTTTTCAATTTTTTTGAAATAACTATGTCTAATGCATATTTGAATATAAGGATAAAACCCTTCAAAACCCTCTAAATATACAGAAAAACTTGGAAAAAAAACTGAACATACCTGTATCCAATAATCATATCGAGATTGGATAACATAGATTGAAACCAAATATTACTTCATGACAAAAATGAGTGACTTTCAGCTCTGCACTGCTTTGCATAGTTTTTGTTTGATTTGTTATTGTCAAAAATACTCACACAAGCAACAACTCCAAAGATCAAATGCACTATATCTATGTCAAACATACCTGTAAGGTTCCCCTGGAGATGATTTCTTCCCATTGTTTGTCCGAATTTCGTATAAGATTACACAGTGCAGCCACGACATTTGCTTTAGTCTTGTGCACATCTGTCAAAAGCAGCGGGTTTGATAGTTAAGGTATAGATCTCCAAAGTTCTTCATAAAACATATCATTATAGTAGGCAACATTTCCAATCTGTTGAAAAGAATTGATAGACAACCTATAAGATGTATGCGTATATGCCACTGCAACTAACCTAGGGCCACACTGGACCGGCCCGTGGGTTGAAATTTTTTTTTTACTTAAACTCAAATCAGACTGACCCAATAGTCTGTTTTCCTAATTAAATACTAACAAAAAAATATTTTTTATAATTAAATTTAAATAAAAATATTTTATTATTAAATAGTAATTGGAGCTAAGCCAACCCGAATTACTAAAAACTTTGTTCAAAATCTAATTCTGACAGGTTAAATGGATAACTAACCCATGGACAAATCTAATTGCAGCAAAGCAAAAGACATGTTGCTGATATAATGTCATAATAGTTAAGAACTGATCTTACTGTAGAACATGCATTGGTCCTCGTTCGACTGTCTGGATCAGCACATCGATCAATAAGGAGCCCGGTGATTTAATGTCTTGCCTGGAGCATTATGTAAGTAAGAATCAGACGTCTGATAGTTTGTAACATAATGTGCAGGTGGTGCTCACGTTCAATGACCAACAATAATACAATGTTTCTAAGATTCAGAATTGAGATCCAACACAGTAAGTTCAATTATATATATATATATATATTATATTTTAACACATATGTCTAAATTAAAGGTGTTCATAAGTTAGACAGTCGGGTGACAATTTTAAATTTTTTATAATTTTTATCCAAGCTCGATGAGGACCGGCCAAAAAAAAAAACTTAAATTACTGCTCATAAATTAGTAAAAATTTAAAAAATATATTAATATTTATATAATTTATAATTAAATTTAAATAAAAATATTTTTATTATTACATGGTAAAGCTCGACCAAGACTAGTAACCAAATCCATGGAGAGGTAGTCCTAAAATACAATTCTAATCAAGTAACATAGCAAAAATGTTGCAACATAGCAATACTTATTTCAGACATGTTCCAGTCAATTAATGAATTGCAAAAATGTTGACTAAAAAACTTAAAGAGAATAATCGTTCATACAGTTTACTTGTAACGCTGTTTACTACAATATTATAATTATCCAATCATATTCAAGAATTATGTAAAGGTATGATAAACCTTAAATAATTTTGAATGCTAATTAGTTAATTGTAATTCAATTATTGTAGGTGATATGCTCTTATAGCTTGATACTTACCGATGAATCATAAAAGTATGCACTATGGCGGCCAATGTTGCCTAGAGCATTGCAAGCTTTGGAACGAACATAGGGATTTTCATGAGTGAGAAAGCCCTTCAGATTATCTAAAATTGAAGCTCATTTAATAAATTCATAGAAACGCTGCATGATCACATTATCCAAAAACTCATTTAATCACAAAATGATGATTGAGAATGAAATGGAAAGGGTAATAACTCAGCCATCGTGAGAAAAGGTAAACATTATCAAAACAACGCTTCAAATTGAAAATGACTACATCACCTTCATAAGACTGCTCAAACAGGAAAAGATATTCGTATTCAGCGCCTAGCTATGCCATTCGTTGAATTTTGGAAAACATGTTTCAAGAACAATTTTAGAAAACTAATTGGACATGGATGCAGAGATATGATCCTTCAAAGATCCTCCAAAGATATGAAAAAATTTAAAAAAAATTAAACATATCCAAATCGAACACATACCTATAGCTAACATTTATACCAAAGTCCAATTAAAAGAGATGGAAATGACCTTAGTTAACTTCCACATCTCATGATGCTGCAGGAACTGTTTGATGAAAACAAAATCTAACCTTATCCATGCAAGATAGAACAGCAATAATTATCAATGTGTCCAGGATGGGTGCTTTTGTACTTGAAGAATCAAGCAACCTTCTCATTCTATTTGGATCCAACAACCCTTCTCTAACAAGTTGAACTGCAAGTGGTCCCTATCATTTTGGCAAGAAAGGCAACAGGCTTCCCCAAATCCTTTGACTGTAATTGTTTCAAATAATGAATAACAACGCCAATCACTCCCACCTGAGAATTTCAGACTATAATAAATGAGAAAGTATAGGCTCCCAATAACTTGAGGCCGTCTTCGTTCCTTAAACATCATTCACATCAAAACAAAGACTCAGAAAGCAGACGAGCTCATCAAAGGTGTTCTTTTCCATGATCTTTGTATGGATTGAGAGGGCAAGAAATTATGTTGCTCCAACTTTTCATTTTTCTTGGAGTAATCTTATTAGACAGACTTTCGGACAGTTATGAGAATATGATCTTCCGAGGACCTTCCAATATATGAAAGAACTTAAAAAATTTGAGCATACCTATGTAAGACACATACTTGTATTCGATATTCAAACCTGAGTCTCAGTTACAAAGGCAAGAAATAAGAAACTGTCACTAGTAAGTCAGTGAGTTGCTCACTTAAAGCAGTGCACATAGTCTTGTGCACTAAACGGCCAGATACCAGTTGTAAACTGCCTCCTTTTAACCAGGTACATTTCAACTAATAAACCCTATATTGCTCCGACTCTTCATTTTTTCTTAGAGTACAGATGTCCAACATATTTTTGAAAATGGGTATGGAGATATGATCTTTCAAAAATCTTTCAAATACATAAAAGTACAGCCCATATCTTACACTCACACTTGAGTTTGAGAAACATGGAAAAAAAAAAAAAAAAACTCAATTGAATACAAGAAAGCAGGCAGGAGAACAGCCTTCCAATGCCAACATATGGCCTAAGAAAAGATGATAGAATCTAACCCCCAGGAGGGTTGTAATATATTTCTCCATATCTTCCTCAATTGCTTTCACCATGTCCTTGTTTTCCATGCATACTCTCCGAGCTGCTGAGCCCATGTTGAGAATGAACCCACTATTTACAGAAGCAGTAGCAAGAGGCAAGCCAGAAGCATTCTGTAGAGCAACAAAAGGAAACGCTAAGAAATCAATTATTGTTTTTATTATATCTCTGATTCCATCATTCCCTCCACCAGGCCCAACCCAAGACCTCACAAGCTTGAGATGAACATCAGATATCAAACTGCAGATTGAGCTTCATATGTTCAGTGCGGAGCAAAGGTTGGCAAAAGGTTAAAACTCCGCCTGAAATGCAGTAACATAATGATGAAACTGCACATACAACCCCTATAGGGGATAAGCCAACTCCACCATTTGGGCAGTCAGCTCCTTGAGGTGAAGTGTTTAAATGGTTGCCAGCCAACAAATTAATACGAAGCAAAGGGATACCATTTATGACAACTTTTGCACAGCCAATGGTCCTCCCCATTTCAGTTTGGATTCTAACAAGCCTACACATCCATCCCTAAGACCACGCCTGTATGAGAGAAGTACTTTAGTGTTCTTAGGGCTGACTTCATTTTCACTGCCCGATAAAATTTTAAGGTGATCACAAAGTGTGCTAGTTGGAGGAATCAAGGGCACTGCAATTTCAGATAGAGAAGTCCAAGTGAAAGAACGGAAGCAAGAGCCAGCTTAGCTGATGCAGAATGAGGATGTAATGCAGAATTATTCGAAGAAACATGGCGAGCGAGGATTGAAACTTGAGAGAGCTGATTTGTTGCAGACGATGTAAGCATAAATAAGGCAGAATTTCTTCCACTAGACTTTAAACACTGAGCACTTGTAGCAAGGAGAAGGTACAAATGCAGAATCAAGGTGGGAGGGTTGCTTATTTTACACTTCAATTTAGAAGTCTCAGTTTGTGCATCTTTAATGATGAACATAACGATAATATAGAGCATAGCCCTGAAACAATGGTACCATCCACTCCGCTGCCAACAACAGTAGTGACAGGGGAACCGGGAAGGCCACAAAGAACAGTTGGGATAAGTCCCTTGTGAAGGCAACATCTTGACAAGCTATGAAACAAGTTAAGAAAGAAATATATGAAATAAATTATGCTCCAATAGGCAACCAAAATTGATCAGGATATAGAATAAATTATAATTAAAGTCTTTAGCTACTATTTAGTATGGAGTTATTTTCAAAAATGGGAAGGAATACCTGAATAGCAGCACATAGTGCCGACTTTACACGTTGATGAAGGCAATGGAATACAGCAAACTGCGCAGATTTTGCTCTGACAAATGCCTTAGTTACTGCTTCAAGGACTTTTGTTGAATCTGTTCCAACCAGCAAACCTCAAGCATTATCTCGGATGTCAAGTCGAACCAAACAATGACTCCTGAAAGCATCCAAGGGAAAAAAAATGGGATTTTCCTTCACAAAAAAGAATTTCTAGAGCATCCATCAATGGCCAGATATCCCTACATGCTTCACAAGCAGAGCGTAGCATATTTGTGGATCCGGAACTGAGACTTGAGCCTGAAGTTGCCAAACATGGACACAATTGATCCACCAAATGGGACATCACAGCATGGTATAAAATCTGTTTCAATGATTCATTCACCAAAGGGGGAGAAGAGGTTCCCTCAGGAGCTTGATTCAAAGAATATGCTCTAAGACCCTGAGCTACTCTGGCTAATACAGTTGTAATGCACGCACAAGACTCAAGAAAACCCTCCCAGAGGCATCTTCAATGTGACCGACAACCTACATACACAAAAAGAGGGAGCATGAATACATTGTTGGCAGAGACCAATACAAACCATTGATAATTATACCTGTGAGAAAATTTCAACTAAGACAACCCAGTGCTTGAAATATGAATTGGCAACACTACTTCCGTTATTTTCTGCCAATAGCAATTTAATAACTGAAGAACTCTGCAAAGTTACCAGAGAAGTTTCAGCTATATATAATAACAGAAAAAGGCATTTGGTTTTAGAAATGATTTAGTGGTCAATGTTCACATGGCTCTTCAACAACTTTTCAAAAGTCTTTAAAATCTGTGAAGTTCAAAGCAACTTAACAGAAAAGAAAACAGAAAGTACGGCTGCTTTTAGAAGGAAAAGACAAAAAAAATAGGTGATAACTGGAGCCAGAAAGAAGCTTCCCGTTTATATTTATAAACAAAATATATGTATGGACATCCCCGAAATCAGAATAATCATGACCAATTTTATTCAAAAAAACAAAGGCCAGGTTAGCATGGCACAATATACATTGGTGCTGAAAAAGGGGTTAGAAATTTCTAAATGTGAATTAGTTGCATACCATTGCTACTAACTCATTAACATCAGATGATTTCAAACCAACTAAAACGGAAGTGAAATTAGGAAGTTCACACATTATTTCATCAAGAATTCTGCCAGAATGGAGAGCACCAGGCGCAACTAAATTTGAAAGAATTCTCAATGACTGAGTTGAATGCAGAATATCTTGATCCCTGCACAAGACACTATAAAATGAGAACTGACTTCAAGAAAGCATCAACATTCATATGGTATTCAATTCAAGGATATTTACATTGAAAAACTATAGAATGCTTCAACAACAATGAATAGTGTAAAATGAAATGATCAAATAGCAGAGAAAATAATAACTCTGATACAAAAATTTTGATAAAATGTTGCGAGGTTTATTTTTCAAGAAAACCTACCTAAACCATCATGAAACAAAACTATGGCTCTAACTGCGCCATGATGAATATGATTCATAATTCCAGCTTAAGAATTCTGCTTCTTGGTCTTGCAACCTTTGAGATGTCTTTTGGGTAATGAACCATTTAATGTGCAAAATTCATCCTGAACCTTTTTATTGCGTGAATTAGATACTAGAATCTAGTGTTTGTCAACACAACTTGGTAAGGATTACGACAAACAATCACCCATTGGAGAAAATAAGAAATTGATAAATAAATCTAACCTCGATGCTGGCAAACACCAAGTTTTTTTTCCTAAGCGAAATGAGTTACACTCTATGTAACTCGGACTTTTCATTTCTTGCAATTTATCAGTGTTAGAAACCTAGCCCGACACATATTTGAACTTGGATATGGGAGCATGATCCTCCTAATTTGAGGAAAACTTGAAAAATCAAGTATATTCATGTTGTACACCTATGTATCAAACACTCACCTTCAAATATAGATAAAGTAGGTTACACTTTCTTTGTTATTCTAATTGTTATTAGTCAGATGTTCGCTAAGTACCACCACTTTCCCTTTTCTGGTTCAGTTTTCTTAGCATGCACAGATGGTTTAGTTTCTAAATCATAGTAAGTACTGCTGCAAAAAGAACTCAGCCAACATCAAAAAGACAGAAAGTAGTTACTAAAACTGTGTCCTAGATAAAGGCCTTGAAAACAGCCAATATGTGAATCTAAAATAAATTTATCATAGAACACTCATAGAATACGAGTTTAGATTTATCATAAACCATTCTTGTCAACTTCACAGTCATATCTAAGCCAAAACATTATCTTGCAATGGAAGCTGGTCATAGTCTCAACAGGCAACCTAAAAGGAAATAGCCATCTGACTTTGAGTATGATTTGCTCCACCGGAAAAACTATAAAATAGAAAGAAAAACCATGACTAAAGCTTCGTCTTAGTAACGACTAATGACAACAGGCAATCAAGCTAGATAATCTAAATGAAGATGATCTATAAACTCAAGGTTAACCGCAAGCATTATGTGATCCTTCTGACCATCTTTTGATTGGCTGCAAAACAAGTGCTAATGCTTCAGTATCCTGACCAATAATTTGTGCACCATTAACTGTGTGGGAGTTATTTTCTAATCTGTCTAATACCTGGTTACCTGGAGAGAGATATATAATTCATAATATGCAAGAACAATGAAACGTATAGAGAAAATCATCTGGCAGAAAGATAATAAAGTTATAAGTACCTAAGTTATTTTAGTTTCTACTATGTTTTGGATGATCAGTTATAGAAATAGTGGAATATTAACCTTGAGATTTCTTCTCTATAATCCTCTCTGATCTTTCTCCCTAGTTATTCTACTTCTTCCCCTAGCCACCCAATTTCTCTGATTTCACAAACTTCTTTAACTATCCCTTATTTTGATTGTGATTTCTAATATTTTTCTCTTTTCCCTCTTTTGATCTACATCACTATGCACAATAGAAACTGAAAACAACATTGTAAAATTATCTACCTGTCTGTTTAACATCATTAGGATCTGAAAATCCGGGAAACTTCTAATGAAGTACGGAATTCCCCTGGACAGTATTGGGACCACACTGTTGAGCATCACTCTGAAGGCTTGGAGCATTACAAGTCTTTGAAGCAGCAGGAGAATTGCCTTTACCTATGACATAGTTCATGATGGAGAAACCAATAAAACCTAAATATTTCAAATAAGCAGTGAATGCGATGCTCTTAGAAGGGATAATAAACCATTTGATGTTTGGATATTGTTTTTCTCACCCCTCAATGCAACATCAGATCACCTGGCTGCAGTGGTTGTGGCACGTACCTCCTTGAATGTTTCGCTAAAATTAGACTCCAATATTCTATGAATTTTGAAAAGAAAATAACTAACAAGTTCCTTTAGCATAGAAGGAAAAATCGCAATTGTCTTCTACTGACCATACAATATGCTGCTGCTTTAGAGTAAACAATATTTCTAATTGCTTTTTAGTTTAATAGAAGTATAACATCATTGTAGACATCAGAAACATTACCGTGGCCTCCACTTCATCTATGGTTGCTCTAATAAACGGATGTTCAAGAAGTGCTGGCCATGTCAGTTGATTTTGAGGTACCTAGTTCAAATGATATTCGAAACAAAATCAAGATTCCAACTTCAAAGCAAAGCTAAAGCTGATTAACATATAAATTTTGCATCTAGCCAACGGAGAAACCTTATTAAGCAATCCCTTCAGAAAGCTTTTGAAACTCGCACTCATTTCATCAGGGTACTTTGCTGGATCCTGAAATATTGATTGCATATTAGTGTTTCCTTGGCACACCATATTTTACAGTTTCGAAAGGAAATAATTATATTGCAAAAAATATATATAATTTTGGTAATGTGCCCCAATAATGTGCTGAATGAGAAGCTTTTTTACCAAAAAAAAAAATTTCTCTTAACGTGTACCTCAACTATGTGATGGATGAGTGCATATACTGAATTTGTATAGAAGGGAGGCCGC
>JBBYHO010029675.1:6484-53539 GCA_038382025.1 Adansonia gregorii
CACCATAAACATATTATCCTTATTCAGATAGATGACATTGATTCTTTAATTTCATAAGAAAAGCTTTTCCTTCCACCTTTTTTCTTAAAATCAAAGTTCATCCACCAATTGAGACAAACTTGGATACACGTAACAATCTCTTTTTTACTATTTATTGGGAACCATGAACACATTCTCCTCATTGGGACAAATGACGTTGATGCTTTTGTTTCATTAGAAAACTTTATTTCCATCATTTTTTGGAATCAAAGTTCATCCATCAATTATGAGAAACATGGATGCATGTAATAATCTTTTTTCTTTTCTGAGTGGGAGCTATAAATATATTCTCCTCACTAGGATAAATGACAATGATGCATTGGTTTCATAAGAAAAGCTTTTCTTTCCACCATTTTCCTTAGAATCGAAGTTTATGCTTCAATTGGTACAAACTTTGATACAGGTAATAATCTCTTTCTTTCCATGACTAAGCACCATAAACATATTTTCTTCATTAGGATAAATGACAATGACACATTGGTTGCATAAGAAAAACTTTTCTTCCAACCATTTTCCTTAGAATCAATGTTCATTTGTTAATGGGGACAAACTTGGATACATAAAATGATCTCCTTTGTTTTCATGATTGGGCACCATAAACATATTATCCTTATTCAGATAGATGACATTGATTCTTTAATTTCATAAGAAAAGCTTTTCCTTCCACCATTTTTTTGAATCAAAGCTCGTCCATTAATTGAGACAAACATAGATGCACGTAATATCTTCTTTTCATGATTAGGCACCTTAAACACATTTTTCTCATTGGGGTAAATGACAATGACACATTGGTTTCATAAGAAAAGCTTTTCTTTCACCCATTTTTTGTTAGAATCAATGTTCATTTGTTAATAGGGACAAACACAGATGCACATAATAATCTCCTTTCTTTTCATGATTAGGAGCCATAAAAACATTTCCCTCACTGTGATGAATGTCGTTGATGCTTAAGTTCAGAAGAAAAGGTTTTCCTTCCACCATTTTCTTAAAATCAAAGTTCATCCACCATTTGAGACAAACTTGGATACACGTAACAATCACCTTTTCACTATTGATTGGGCACCATGCACACATTTTCCTCATTGGGATAAATGACATTGATGCTTTTGTTTCATCAAAAAAGCTTTCTTTCCACCATTCTTTGGAATCAAAGTTCATCCATCAATTATGAGAAACATGAATGCGTATAATAGTCTTCTTTTTCTTCCTGAGCGGGCACCATAAACATATTCTTCTCACTAGGATAAATGACAATAATGCATTGGTTTCATAAGAAAAGCTTTTTTTTCCACCATTTTCCTTAGAATCAAAGTTCATGTTTCAATTGGTACAAACTTTGATACATGTAATAATCTTTTTTCTTTTCATGATTGGGCACCATAAACAAATTTTCCTCATTGGGATAAATGACAATGATGCATTGGTTACATATGAAAAGCTTTTCTTCCAACAATTTTCCTTAGAATCAATGTTCATTTATTAATGGGGACAAACTTGGATACATATAATGATCTCCTTTCTTTTCATGATTGGCAACATAAACACATTATCCTTATTAGGATAGATGACATTGATTCTTTAATTTCATAAGAAAAGCTTTTCTTTCCACCATTTTTTTGGAATCAAAGTTTGTCCGTCAATTGAGACAAAACATGGATGCATGTAATAATCTCCTTTCTTTTCATGATTGGGCACCTTAAAGGCATTCTCCTTATTGGGATGAATGACAATGATGCATTGGTTTCATAAGAAAAGCTTTTTTTTTCAACCATTTTCCTTTGAACAATGTTCATTCATTTTTATGGTTAAACATGGATTCACATAATAATCTTCTTTCTTTTCACGATTGGGCAGCAAAACACATTCTACTTATTATGATGGATGATGTTGACACTTCAGTTTAGAATAAAAGCTTTTTTTCCACCATTTTCTTAAAATCAAAGTTCATCCATCAATTGAGACAAACTTGGATACACGTAATAGTCTTCTTTTTATTCTTGATTGGGCAGCCCAAACACATTCTCCTCGTTGAGATAAATGACATTGATGCTTTTGTTTCATCGAAAAAGCTTTCCTTCCACCATTCTTTGGAATCAAAGTTTATCCATCAATTATGACAAACATGGATGCACGTAATAATCTCCTTTTTTCTTGAATGGGCACCATAAACACATTCTCCTCATTGGGATAAATGACAGTGGTGATTGGTTTCATGAGAAAAAATTTTCTTCCAACCATTTTCCATAGAACCAATGTTCGTTTGTTCATAAGGACAAACATGATTACACATAATAATGTCCTTTTTTTTTCATGATTTGGCACCATAAACACATTCTCCTCATTATGATGAATGATATTGATGCTTTAGTTTATAAGAAAATATTTTCCTACCGCCATCTTCTTAAAATCAAAGCTCATCCGTTAGTTGAGACAAACTTGGATACACGTAATAATCTCCTTTTCATTCTTGATTGGGTACCATAAACACGTTCTTCTCATTGGGATGGATGACATTGATACTTTTGGTTCATAAGAAAAGTTTTTCTTTCCACCATTTTTTTGTAATCAAAGTTCATCCGTCAATTATGACAACAATGGATGCACATAATAATCTCTTTTCTTTCCATGAATGGGCACTATAAACACATACTCCTCATTAGGATAAATGATAGTGGTGCATTGGTTTCATAAGAAAAGCTTTTCTTCCAACCATTTTCCTTAGAATCAATGTTCGTTCGTTCATAGGGATAAACATGGTTACATATAATAATATCTTTTCTTTTCATTATTTGGCACCATAAACACATTCTCCTCGTTGTGATAATGACATTGACGCTATAGTTCAGAAGAAAATATTTTTCATCCATAATTTTCTTAAAATCAAAGTTCGTCCATCAACTCAGGAAATTTGGATGCATGCCAGAATCTCCTTTTTATTCTTGATTGGGCATAATAAACATATTCTGCTCATTTGGATAGATGACATTGATGCTTTTATTTCATAAGAAAAGTTTTTCTTTCCATAATTTTTTTGGAATTAAAGTTCGTTCGTCAATTATGACAAACATGGATACATGGAATAATCTCTTATCTTTTCGTGAATGGGCACCATAAACACATTCTCCTCATTAGGTAAATGACAATGGCGCATTGGTTTCATAAGAAAAGCTTTTCTTCCAACCATTTTCCTTAGAATCAATGTTCTTTTGTTAATAGGGACAAACATGGATACACTTAATAATATCCTTTCTTTTCATGATTGGGCTCTATAAATGCATTCTCCTTATCGTGATAATGACATTGTCGCTTTAGTTTAAAGGAAAAGCTTTTCCCTCCACCATTTTCTTAATGTCAAAGTTCATCCATCAATTGAGGCAAACTTGGATACACGCAATAATCTCCTTTTTATTCTTGATTAGGCACCATAAACACATTCTCCTAATTAGGATAGATGACATTGATACTTCTGTTTCATAAGAAAAGCTTTTCTTTCCATAATTTTTTTAGAATTAAAGTTTGTCCATCAATTATGACAAACATGGATGCACATAATAGTCTCTTATCTTTTCATGAATGGGTATCATAAACACATTCTCCTCATTGGGATAAATGATAGTGGCGCATTGGTTTCATAAGAAAAGCTTTTCTTCCAACTATTTGCCTTAGAATTAATGTTCGTTCATTCATAAGTACAAACATGGTTACACATAATAATGTCCTTTTTTTTATGATTGGGCTTCATAAACATGTTCTCCTCATTGTGATAATGACATTGACGCTTTAGTTCATAAGAAAAGCTTTCCGTTTCACCATTTCCTTAAAATCAAAGTTCGTCCATTAATTGAGATAAACTTCGATACATGTAATAATCCCTTTTTTATTCTTGATTGGCCATTATAAACACATTCTCCTTATTGGGATAAATGACAATGATGCTTTGGTTTCATAAGAAAAGCTTTTTTTTCTAGAATTTTTTTGGAATTGAAGTTCGTCCATCAATTATGATGAACATGGATGCACTAATAATCTGCGTTCTTTTCATGAATGAATGCCATAAACATAATCTTCTTACTAGGATAAATGACAATGGCGCATTGGTTTCATAAGAAAACCTTTTCTTCCAACCATTTTCCTTAGAATCAATGTTTAATCGTTAATAGGGATAAACATGGATTCATATAATAATCTTCTTTCTTTTGATGATTGGGCTCCATAAATACGTTCTCCTCTTTTTGATAATTACACCAAGGCTTTAGTTCTTAAGAAATGCTTTTCTTTTTGCCATTTTCTTAAAATCAAAGTTCATCCATCAATTGAGACATACTTAGATACACGTAATAATCTCCTCTTTATTCTTGATTAGACACGATAAACGCATTCTCCTTATTAGGATAAATGATAATGATGCTTTGGTTTCATAAGAAAAGCATTTCTTCCCACCCTTTTTTGAAACAAAGTTCATTCTTCAATTGTGATAAACTTGGATGCACGTAATAATCTCCTTTTTATCTTGATTAGGCACCAAAAAAAATTCTCTTTATCATGATAAATGACATTGACATTTTAGTTTCATAAGAAAAGCTTTTCTTTACACTATTCTTTTGAAATCTAAGTTCGTCCATCAATTCTGATAAACATGGATGCACGTAATAATCTCTTTTTTTTTCTTGAATGGGCACTATAAACACATTCTTCTCATTGGGATAAATGACAATGATGCTTTGGTTTCATAAGAAAAGCTTTTCTTTCTACCATTTTCCTTAGTATCAAAGTTCATATTTCAATTGGGACAAACTTTGATACATGTAATAATCTCTTTTCTTTTCATGATTGGGCAACATAAACACATTCTCCTCATTAGGATAAATAACAATAACGCATTGGATTCATAAGAAAAGCTTTTCTACCAACCATTCTCCTTGGAATCAAATTTTGTTCGTTAATAGGGACAAACATGGATACACATAATAATCTCCTTTCATTTCATGATTGGGCACCATGAACACATTTTTCTTATTCTAATAAATGACAAAGATGCATTAGCTTCACAAGAAAAGCTTTTCCCCTTCCACCATTTTCTTAAAATCAATGTTCATCCAATTAAGACAAACTTGGATAAACGTAATAATCTCTTTTTTATTCTTGATTGCACACCATAAACATATTCTCCTTGTTAGGATAAATGACAATGATGCTTTGGTTACATAAGAAAAGCTTTTCTTTCCACCATTTTTTTTGGAATCATATTTCATCCATCAATTGTGGTAAACCCAGACACAGGTAATAATCACCATAAATGTATTTTCCTCATTAGGATAAATGACATTGATACTTTAGTTTAATAAGAAAAACTTTTCTTTTCACTAGTTTCCATAGAATCAAAGTTCATCTTCAATTGGGACAAACTTTGATACATGCATTAATCTTCTTTCTTTTCATGATTGGGCACCATAAACGTATTCTCCTCATTAGAATAAATGACAAAAACTCATTGGCTTCATAAGAAAAGCTTTTCCTCTAACCATTTTTCTTAGAATTGATGTTCATTCGTTAATAAGGACAAACACAAATACGCATAATAATCTCCTTTCTTTTTAAGATTGGGCGCTATAAACACAGTCTTCTTATTATGATGAATGGCGTTGATGCTTTAGTTCAAAAGAAAAGCTTTTCCTTCCATTATTTTCTTAAAATCAAAGTTCATCCAACAATTGAGACAAACTTAGATACATGTAATAATCTCCTTTTTATTCTTAACTGGGTACCAATTCTCCTCATTAGGATAAATGACATTGACATTTTTGTTTCATCAGAAAAGCTTTTCTTTCCATCATTTTTTTGGCATCAAAGTTCGTTCGTCAATTATGAAAAACATTGACGTAGTAATAATCTCTTTTCTTTTCCTATATAGGCACCATAAACACATTTTCCTCATGAGGATAAATGACAATGATGCTTTGGTTTCATAAGAAAAGCTTTTCTTTCTACTATTTTTTGAATCAAAGTTCATTCATCAATTACGACAAACTTGAATGGATGTAATAATCTCCTTTTTATTCTTGATTAGGCACCATAAACACTTCTCCTCATTGTGATAAATGGCATTGACACCTTAGTTTCATAAGAAAAGCTTTTATTTCCACCATTCTTTTGGAATCAAAGTTCGTCCGTTAATTCTGACAAACATGGATGCAAGTAATAATCTATTTTCTTTTCTTAAATGGGCACCATAAACACATTCTTCTCATTAGGATAAATGACAATGATGCATTGGTTTCATAAGAAAAGCTTATCTTCCCACCATTTTCCTTAGTATCAAAGTTCATATTTCAATTGGGATAAACTTTGATACATGTAATAATCTCCTTTCTTTTCATGATTGGGCAACATAAAAACATTCTTCATATTAGGATAAATGATAATGATGCATAGGTTTCATAAGAAAAGCTTTTCTACTAACCATTTTCCTTAGAATCAATTTTATTCGTCAATAAGGGAAAACATGGATACACATAATAATCTCCATTCATTTCATGATAAGGCACCATGAACACATTTTCCTTATTCAGATAAATGACAAGGATACATTCGTTTCATAAGAAAAGCTTTTCCCCTTCCATAATTTTCTTAAAATTAAAGTTCAATCATTAATTAAGATAAACTTGGATAAATGCAATAATCTCTTTTTTATTCTTGATTGCACACCATAAACACCTTTTCCTTATTGGGATGAATAACAATGATGCTTTGGTTTCGTAAGAAAAGCTTTTTCCATTCCATCATCTTCTTAATATCAAAGTTTATTCATCAATTATGACAAACTTGGATACATATAATAATCTCCATTTTATTCTTGATTGCACACCATAAACATATTCTCTGTGTTGGGATAAATGACAAAGATGCTTTGGTTTAATAAGAAAAGCTTTTCTTTCACCATTTTTTGGAATCATAATTCCTTCGTTAATTGTGGTAAACGTAGACGTAGGTAATAATCTTTCTTTATTCTTGATTAGGCACCATAAACACATTTTCCTTATTGGGATAAATGACATTGATACTTTAGTTTAATAAGAAAAGCTTTTCTTTTCACCATTTTCCACAGAATTGAAGTTCATTCTTCAATTGGGACAAACTTCGATGCATGCAATAATCTTTATTCTTTTCAGTATTGGGCACCATAAACACATTCTCCTCGTTGGGGCAAATGACAATAATGCATTGGCTTCATAAGAAAAGCTTTTCTTCCATTCATTTTCTTTAAAATCAATGTTCATTCATTAGTGAGGATAAAAATGGATACACATAATAATCTCCTTTTTTTTCATGATTGGATGCTATAAACACATTCTTCTCATTGTGATGAATGATGTTGATGCTTTAGTTCAGAAAAAAAGCATTTTCTTCCACCATTTTTTTAAAATCAAAGTTCATCCAACAATTGAAACAAACTTGGATACACGTAATAATCTTTTTTTATTCTTGATTAGATACCATAAACACATTCTCCTTATTGGGATAAAGGACATTGACACTTTTGTATCATCAGAAAAGCTTTTTTTTCCATCATTCTTTTGGTATCAAAGTTCATTCATCAATTACGATGAACATTGATGAAGTAAGATCTCTTTTATTTTCCTGAATGGGCACCATCAGCACATTTTCCTCATTAGAATAAATGATAGTGATGCATTTGTTTCGTAGGAAAAGCTTTTCCTTCTACCATTTTCCCTACAACCGAAGTTCATCTTTCGATTAGGAAAAACTTTGATACATGTAATAATCTCCTTTCCTTTCAGATTTGGCATTATAAATACATTTTTCTCATTAGGATAAATGACAATAATGCATTAGTTTCATAATAAAAGCTTTTCTTCCATTCATTTTTCTTAGAATTAATGTTCATTTGTTAATAAAGGTAAACTTAGATACACTTAACGATCTGCTTTCTTTTCACGATTAGGCACCATGAACACATTATCCTCATCGGGATAGATGACATTGATACTTTAGTTTCATAAAAAAGGCTTTTTTTCCACCATTTTTTTGGAGTCAAAGTTCATTTGTCAATTAAAATAAACATGGATGCACGTAATAATCTCTTTTCCTTTCATGATTGGGCACCTTAAACACATTTTTCTCATTGGGATAAATGACAATGATGCATTGGTTTCATAGGAAAAACTTTTCTTCCAACTATTTTCCTTAAAATCATCGTTCGTTCGTTAATAAAGGCAAACATGGATACATATAGGAATCTCTTTTTTTTTTATGATTGGGCACCATAAACACATTCTTCTCATTGTGATGAATGAGATTAACATTTTAGTTCATAGGAAAAGATTTTTCCTTCTATTATTTTCTTAAAACCAAAGTTTATCCATTAATTAAGACAAACTTGGATACACATAATAATCTACTTTTTATTCTTGATTGCGCACCGTAAACATGCTCTTCTTGTTGGGATAAATGACAATGATGCTTTGGTTTCATAAGAAAAACTTTTTCCCTTCCATCATTTTCTTAATATCAAAGTTCATTCATCAATTAAGATAAACTTGGATACACATAATAATCTCCATTTTATTCTTGATTGCACACCATAAACATGTTCTCCTTGTTGGGGTAAATGACAATGATGTTTTGGTTTAATAAAAAAGGCTTTTCTTTCCACTATTTTTTGGGAATCATAGTTCTTCATCAATTACGGTAAACACAGACATAGGTAATAATCTTCTTTTTATTCTTGATTGGACAACATAAATGCATTCTCCTCATTGGGATAAATGACATAGATACTTTAGTTTAATAAGAAAAGCTTTTCTTTTAACCATTTTCCATAGAATCGAAGTTCATTATTCAATTGTGAAAAACTTCGATACATGCAATAATCTTCATTCTTTTCATGATTGGACACCATAAACACATTCTCCTATTGGGGTAAATGACAATGATGCTTTGGCTTCATAAGAAAGCTTTTATTCTATCCATTTTTCTTAGAATCAAGGTTCATTCGTTAGTGTGGATAAATATGGATACACATAATAATCTCTTTTCTTTTCATGATTGGGTGCTATAAACACATTCTTCTCATTGTGATGAACAATTTTGATGCTTTAGTTCAGAAGAAAAGGTTTTTCTTCCACCATTTATTTAAAATCAAAGTTCATCCAACAATTGAGACAAACTTGGATAAACGTAATAATCTCCTTTTCATTCTTGATTGGGTACTAGAAACTCATTCTCCTCATTGGGATAAATGACACTGACACTTTTGTTTCACCAGAAAAGCTTTTCTTTCTACCATTCTTTTCGTATCAAAGTTTGTTCATCAATTATGACAAACATTGACGCTGTAATATCTCTTTTCTTTTCCTAAATGGGCACTATAAACATATTTTCCTCATTAGGATAAATGACATTGACACATTTGTTTCATAAGAAAAGCTTTTCTTTCTACCATTTTTCTTAGAATCAAAGTTTATCTTTCGATTGGGACAAACTTTGATACATGTAATAATCTCCTTTCCTTTCATGATTGGGCTTCAGAAACACATTTTCCTTATTGGGATAAATGACAATGATGAATTAGTTTCGTAAGAAAAGCTTTTCTTCCATTCATTTTTCTTAGAATCAATATTCATTTGTTAATAGGGGCAAACTTAGATACACATAACGATCTCTTTTTTTTTTTCATGATTGGGCATCATAAACGCATTATCCTTGTTAGGATAGATGACATTGATACTTTAGTTTCGTAAAAAAGGATTTTCTTTCCACCATTTTTTTAGAATCAATGTTCATTTGTCACTTAAGACAAACATGGATGCACCTAATAATCTTTTTTCTTTTCATGACTGGGCACCTTAAAAACATTCTCCTTATTGGGATAAATGACAATGATGCATTAGTTTCATAAGAAAAGTTTTTCTTTCAACCATTTTTTGTAAAATCAACATTCGTTCGTTAAAAGGGGCAAACGTGAATACACATAGTAATCTCCTTTCTTTTCATGATTGGGCACCGTAAACACATTCTCCTCATTGTGATGAATGACATTAACATTTTAGTTCATAGGAAAAGATTTTTCCTTCCACTATTTTCTTAAAATTAAAGTTTATCTGTCAATTAAGACAAACTTGGATACACATAATAATCTCTTTTTTATTCTTGATTGCGCACCATAAACATGCTTTCCTTGTTGGGATAAATGACAATGATGTTTTGGTTTCATAAAAAAAGCTTTTTCCCTTCCACCACTTTCTTAATATCAAAGTTTATTCATAAATTGAGACAAACTTGGATACAAATAATAATCTCCATTTTATTCTTGATTGCATACCATAAACACATGCTCCTTGCTGGGGTAAATGACAATGATGCTTTGGTTTGATAGGAAAAGCTTTTCTTTCCACCATTTTTTTGGAATCATAGTTCCTTCGTCAATTGTGGTAAACCCAGATGCAGGTAGTAATCTTCTTTTTATTTTGTTGATTGGCCACCATAAACATTTTCCTTATTAGGTTAAATGACATAGATACTTTAGTTTAATAAGAAAAGCTTTTCTTTTCACCATTTTCCATAGAATCGAAGTTCATTCTTCAATTGGGACAAACTTCGATACATGCAATAATCTTCATTCTTTTCATGATTGGGCACCATAAACACATTCTCCTTGTTGGGATAAATGCCAATGATGCATTGGCTTCATAAGAAAAGCTTTTCTTCCATCCATTTTCATTAAAATTAACGTTCATTCGTTAGTGAAGATAAATATGGATGCATATAATAATCTCTATTTTATTCTTGATTGCACACCATAAACATGTTTTCCTTGTTGGGATAAATGACAATGATGCTTTGGTTTAATAAGAAAAGCTTTTTCTCCACCATTTTTTTGAAAACATAGTTCCTTCGTCAGTTGTGGTAAACCTAGACGCAGGTAATAATCTTCTTTTTATTCATGATTAGGCACCACAAGCACTTTCCTCATTAGGATAAATGACATTGGTACTTTAGTTTAATATGAAAAGTTTTTCTTTTCACCATTTTCCTTAGAATCGAAGTTCATTCTTCAATTAGGACAAACTTTGATACATGTAATAATCTTTATTCATTTTATGATTGGGCACCATAAACTCATTCTCCTCATTGGGATAAATGACAATGACGCATTGGCTTCATAAGAAAAACTTTTCTTTCATCTATTTTCCTTAAAATCAATATTCATTCGTTAATGAGGATAAACACGGATACAGATAATAATTTTCTTTTTTTTCATGATTGGGCACTATGAACACATTCTTCTCCTTGGGATGAATGACATTAATGCTTTAGTTCAGAAGAAAAGCTTTTCCTTCCATCATTCTCCTTAAAATCAATATTCATAAATACACATAATAATATCTTTTCTTTTCATGATTGGGCATTATAAACGCATTCTTCTCATTATGATGAATGATGTTGATGCTTTAGTTCAGAAGAAAAGCTTTTCGTTCCACTATTTTCTTGAAATCAAAGTTCACCCAACAATTGAGATAAACTTGGATACATGTAATAATCTCCTTTTTATTCTTGATTGGGTACCAATCCTCCTTATTGGGATAAATGACATTAACACTTTTGTTTCATCAGAAAAGCTTTTCTTTTCACCATTCTTTTGGTATCAAAGTTTGTTCGTCAGTTATGACAAACATTGACGCAGCAATAATCTCTTTTCTTTTCCTAAATAGGCATCATAAACACATTTTTCTCATTAGGATAAATGACTATGACACTTTAGTTTTATAAGAAAAGCTTTTCTTTCCACTATTGTTTGAATCAAAGTTTATTCGTTAATTATGACAAACTTGGATGCATCTAATAATCTCTTTTTTATTCTTGATTGGGCACCATAAACACATACTCTTTATTGTGATAAATGGCACTGACACTTTAGTTTCATAAGAAAAGCTTTTCTTTCCACCATTTTTTTGGAATTAAAGTTCATCCGTTAATTCTGACAACCATGGATGCAAGTAATAATCTATTTTTTTTCTTAAATTGGCACCATAAACACATGTTCCTCATTGGCATAAATGACAATGATGCATTTGTTTCATAAGAAAAGCTTTTCTTTCCACCATTTCCTTAGTATCGAAGTTCATATTTCAATTGGGACAAACTTTGATACATGTAATAATGTCCTTCCTTTTCATGATTGGGCACCATAAAGACATTCTTTAGATTAGGATAAATGAAAATGATGCATAGGTTTCATGAGAAAAGCGTTTTTACCAACCATTTTCCTTAGAATCAATTTCGTTCGTCAGTAGGGACAAACATGGATACACATAATAATCTCCATTCATTTCGTGATTAGGCACCATGAACACATTTTCCTTATTATGATAAATGACAAGGATACATTGGTTTCATAAGAAAAGCTTTTCCCCTTCCACCATTTTCTTAAAATCAAAGTTTAATCATCAATTGAGACAAACTTGGATACATGTAATAATCTCCTTTTTATTCTTGATTGTGCACCATAAACATGTTCTCCTTGTTGGGATAAATGACATTGATGCTTTGGTTACATAAGAAAAGCTTTTTCCATTCCACCATTTTTTAATATTAAACTTTATTCATGAATTGAGACAAACTTGGATACACATAATAATCTCCATTTTATTCTTGATTGCACACCATAAACACGTCCTCCTTGTTGGGTAAATGACAAAAATGCTTTCGATTAATAAGAAAAGCTTTTTTGTCCACCATTTTTTTTTTGGAATCATAGTTCCTCCGTCAATTGTGGTAAACCTAGACGCAGGTAATAATCTTCATATTATTCTTAATTGGGCACCATAAACACATTCTCCTTATTAGGATAAATGACATTGATATTTTAGTTTAATAAGAAAAGATTTTTTTCACCATTTTCCATAGAATCAAAGTTCATTCTTTAATTAGGATAACTTTGATACATGCAATAATCTTCATTCTTTTCATGATTAGGTACCATAAAAACTTTCTCCTTATTGGGGTAAATGACAATGATGCATTGGCTTTATAAGAAAAGCTTTTCTTCTCTCCATTTTCCTTAGAATCAACGTTCATTCAATAGTGAGGATAAACATGGATACACATAATAATCTCTTTTTTTTTTCATGATTGGGCACTATAAACACATTTTTCTCATTGTAATGAACAATGTTGATGCTTTAGTTTTGAAGACAAGCTTTTTCTTCTACTATTTTCCTTAGAATCAATGTTTATTCGTTAATAAGGACAAACACAGATACGCATAATAATCTCTTTTCTTTTCGTGATTGGGCATTATAAACACATTCTTTTCATTGTGATGAATGACATTGATGCTTTATTTCAGAAGAAAAGCTTTTCCTTCCACTATTTTCCTAAAATCAAAGTTCATCCAACAATTGAGACAAACTTGGATACATGTAATAATCTCCTTTTTATTCTTAATTGGGTACCAATTTTCCTTATTGGGATAAATGACATTGACACTTTTGTTTCATTAGAAAAGCTTTTCTTTCCGCTATTCTTTTGGTATCAAAGTCCGTTCGTCAATTATGACAAACATTGATGCAGTAATAATCTCTTTTAGTTTCCTTAATAAGCATCATAAACGCTTTTTCTTCATTGGGATATATGACAATGATGCTTTGGTTTAATAAGAAAAGCTTTTCTTTCCACTATTTTTTGAATCAAAGTTCATTCGTCAATTACGACAAACTTGGATACATGTAATAATCTCCTTTTTATTCTTGATTGGGCACCATAAACATATTCTCCTTAGTGTGATAAATGGCATTGACACTTTAGTTTCATAAGAAAAGCTTTTCTTTTCACCATTCTTTTGGAATCAAAGTTTGTTCGTTAATTCTAACAAACATGGATACAAGTAATAATCTCTTTTCTTTTCTTAAATGGGCACCATAAACGCATTCTCCTCATTGGGATAAATGAGAATGATGCATTGGTTGCATAAGAAAAACTTTTCTTTCCATCATTTTCCTTAGTATCGAAGTTCATATTTCAATTGGTACAAACTTTGATACATGTAATAATCTCTTTTCTTTTCATGATTGGGCACCATAAAGACATTCTATGAATAGGGTTAATAAGAAAAGCTTTTCTACCAACCATTTTCCTTAGAATCAATTTTCGTTCATCAATAGGGACACACATGGATACACATAATAATCTCCGTTCATTTCATGATTGGGCACCATGAACACATTTCCTCATTCTGATAAATGGCAAGGATGCATTGGTTTCATAAGAAAAGCTTTTCCCCTTCCACCATTTTCTTAAAATCAAAGTTCGAACATCAATTGAGACAAACTTGGATACATGTAATAATCTTCTTTTTATTCTTGATTGTGCACCATAAACACATTCTCCTTGTTGGGATAAATGACAATGATGCTTTGGTTTCATAAGAAAAGCTTTTTCCCTTGCACCATTTTCTTAATATCAAAGTTCATTCATCAATTGAGACAAGCTTTGATACACTGAATAATCTCCATTTTGTTCTTCATTGCACACCATAGACACATTCTCCTTGTTGGGATAAATGATAAAGATGCTTTGGTTTAATAAGAAAAGCTTTTCTTTCCACCATTTTTTTGGAATCATACTTCCTCCATCAATTGTGGTAAACCCAGACACAAGTAATAATCTTTTTTCTATTCTTGATTGGGCACCATAAATACATTTTCCTCGTTGGGATAAATGACGCTGACACTTTAGTTTAATGAGAAAAGCTTTTCTTTTCACCATATTCCATAGAATCAAAGTTCATTCTTCAATTAGGATAAACTTTGATACATGCAATAATCTTTATTCTTTTCATGATTGGGCATAATAAACACATTCTCCTCATTAGAGTCAATGACAATGACGCATTGGCTTCATAAGAAAAGCTTTTCTTCCTCCATTTTCCTTAGAGTCACTGTTCATTCATTAGTGAGGATAAACACGGATACACATAATAATCTCCTTTCTTTTCATGATTAGGTGCTATAAACACATTCTTGTCATTTTGATGAATGACGTTGATGCTTTAGTTCAGATGAAAAGCTTTCCCTTCCACCATTTTTTCAAAATCAAAGTTCATCCAACAATTGAGACAAACTTGGGTACACGTAATAATCTTCTTTTTATTCTTGATTGGGTACCATAAACACATTCTTCTCATTGGGATAAATGACATTGACACTTTTGTTTCAACAGAAAAGTTTTTCTTTCCACCATTCTTTTGGTATCAAAGTTTGTTCATCAATTATGACAAACATTAACGTAGTGATATCTTTTTTCTTTTCCTGAATGGGCACCATAAACACATTTTCCTTATTGGGATAAATAATGATGATGCAATTGTTTCATAAGAAAAGCTTTTCTTTCTACCATTTTCCTTAGAATCGAAGTTCATCTTTTGATTAGGACGAACTTCGATACATGTAATAATATCCTTTCCTTTCATGATTTTGCATCATAAACACATTTTCTTTATTAGGATAAATAACCATGATGAATTAGTTTCATAAGAAAAGCTTTTCTCTCATTCATTTTTTTTAGAATCAATGTTTGTTTGTTAATAGGGACAAACTTAGATACACATAACTATCTCATTTCTTTTCATAATTGGGCACCATAAACACATTATCCTCATTGGGATAAATGACATTGATACTTTAGTTTCATAAAAAAGGCTTTTCTTTCCACCATTTTTTTGGAACCAAAGTTCCTTTGTCAATTAAGACAAACATGGATGCGCGTAATAATCTCTTTTCCTTTCATGACTGGGCATATTAAACACATTCTCCTCATTAGGATAAATGACAATGATGCATTGGTTTCATAGGAATAGTTTTTTTTCCAACCATTTTTCTTAAAATCAACGTTTATTCGTTAATAGGGGCAAACATGGATACACATAGTAATCTCTTTTCTTTTCATGATTGGGCACCACAAACACATTCTCCTCATTGTGATGAATGACATTAACGTTTTAGTTCATAGGAAAAGATTTATCCTTCCACCATTTTCTTAAAATCAAAGTTTATCTGTCAATTGAAACAAACTTGGATACACATAATAATCTCCTTTTTATTCTTGATTGGGCACCATAAACACATTCTCCTTATTGGGATGATGACACTGATATTTTCTTTCCACCATTTTTTTGGAAATGAAGTTCATCCATCAATTATGATAAACATGGATGCACATAATAAATTTTTGTTCTTTTTATGTATGGATGCCATAAACGCATTCTACTGATTAGGATGAATGACTGTGGTGCATTAGTTTCATAAAAAAAGCTTTTTTCCAACCATTTTCTTTAGAATTAATGTTTATTCGTTAATAAGGACAAACAAGGATACATATAATAATCTTCTTTCATTTCATGATTGGGTACCATAAACACATTCTCCTCATTGTGATAATGACATTGACGTTTTAGTTCATAAGAAAAGCTTTTCCTTTCCTTATTTTCTTAAAATCAAAGTTTGCCTATCAATTAATGCAAACTTTGATACATTTAATAATCACTTTTTTATTTGTTATTGGGTACTATAAACACATTCTTTTTATTGGAATAAATGACAAGATACTTTGGTTTAATAAAAAAAGCTTTTTTTCCACCCTTTTTTTGGAATCACAGTCCATCCATCAATTATGAGAAACATGGGTGCACATAATAATCTCTTTTCTTTTCTTGAACAAGCACCATAAACACATTCCTCTCATTAGGATAAATGACAATGATGCATTTGATTCATAAGAAATGCATTTCTTTCCAGCATTTTCCTTACAATTGAAGTTCATCATTCAATTAGGACAAACTTTAATACATGTCATAGTCTCCTTTCTTTTCTTGATTGGGCACCATAAATATATTCTCCTTATTGGGATAAATGATAATGATGTATTGGTTTCATATGAAAAGCTTTTCTTCCAACCATTTTCCTTAGAATCAATATTCATTCGTTAATAGTGACAAACATGGATACACATAATAATCTTCTTTCTTTTCATGATTGGGCACCATAAACACATTCTCCTCATTATGATAAATGAAATGATGCATTCGCTTTAAAAGAAAAGTTTTTCCTTCAACCATTTTCTTAAAATCAATGTCTGTTAATCAATTAAGACAAACTAGGATACAAGTAATGATCTCCTTTTTATTTTTGATTGGGCACCATAAACACATTCTCCTTATTGGGATAAATGGCAATGATGCTTTGGTTTCATGAGAAAAACTTTTTTTCACCATTTTTCTAGAATCACAGTTCATCCATCAATTATGGCAAACTTAGACGCACGTAATAATCTCCTTATTATTCTTAATTGGGCACCATAAATACATTCTCCTCATTGGAATAAATGATAATGACTCATTTTGCATAAGAAATGCTTTTCTTTCTAGCATTTTCCTTAGAAATAATGTCATTCGTTAATGGGGACAAACATGGATACACATAATAATCCCTTTCCTTTTCATGATTAGGTAGCATAAACACATTCTCCTTATTGTGATAAATGACAATGATGCATTGGCTTTATAAGAAAAGCTTTTCCTTCCACCATTTTCCTAAAATTAAAGTTCATCCATCAATTGAGACAAACTTGGATGCATGTAATAATCTCCTTTTTATTCCTGATTGGCTACCATAAACACAGTCTCCTCATTGGGATAAATGGCATTGATGCTTTTGTTTCATAAGAAAAGCTTTTTTTTCCACAATTTTTTGGAATCAAAGTTCATCTGTCAATTATGACGAACATGGATACACGTAATAATCTCCTTTCATTTCTTGAATGGGCACCATAAACACATTCTCCTCATTGGGATAAACAACAATGATGCATTGGTTTCACAAAAAAAGCTTTTTTGTCTAGCATTTTCCTTAAAACCAAAGTTTCATCCTTTAATTGGGACAAACTTTGATGCTTCCAATAATCTCTTTTATTTTCATGGTTGGGCGCCATAAACATATTTGCCTTATTTGGATAATGAAATTGATGCATTGGTTTTATAAGAAAAGCTTCTCTTTCTATTATTTTTTAGAGTTAAATTTCATTTATTAATTGGGACAAACACGGATTCATATAATAATCTCCTTTCTTTTAATGATTGGGCACCATAAACTTATTACTAGCATTGGGATAAATGACATTGATGCTTTGGTTTCATTTAAAAACCTTTTCTTTGCACCATTGTTTAGAATCAAAAGTCATTTATCAATTAGGACAAAGATGGATTCACAAAATAATCTCTTTTTTTCTTCATGATTGGGTAACATAAACTTATTCTACTTATTAGGATTAACGACATTGATGCTTTGACTTCATAAGAAAACTTATCTTTCCACCATTTTTTAGAATTAAAGTTTGTTTCTTAATTAAGACAAACAAAGATTCACATAACAATTTCTTTTTCTTTTAGGATTAGGCACCATAAACTCATTCTCCTCATTGATGTTTTTGTTCCATAGGAAAAGCTTCTCTTTCCATCATTTTTTAGTGTTAAAGTTTATTTGTCAGTTGGGGCAAACATGGATTCAGATAATAATCTCCTTTCTTTTCATGATTGGGCATTATAAACTCATTCTCCTTATTGGGATGAATGACATTGATGCTTTAGTTTCATAAGGAAAGTTTCTCTTTCCACCATTTTTTAGAATTAAAGTTCATTTGTCAGTTGGGACAAACCTAGATTCATACAGTACTTTCTTTTCTTTTCATGATTGGGCACCATAAACTCATTCTCTTGATTAGGATGAACAATATTGATGCTTTGGTTTCATAATAAAGGCTTCTGGTTTAAACATTTTTTGGAATTAAAATTAATTTATCAATTGGGACAAACACGAATTCACATAGTAATCTCTTTTTTTTTCATGATTGGAAGCATAAACTCATTCTGGTCATTGGGATAAATGACATTGATGCTTTGGTTTCATAAGAAAAGCTTTTTTTCCCATTATTTTTTAGATTTAAAGTTTATTTATCAATTAGGATGAACACGAATATCTTTTCTTTTCATGATTAGGCACCATAAACTTATTCTTCTGATTAGGATAAATGACATTAATGCTTTGGTTTCATAAGAAAAACTTCTCTTTCCACCATTTTTTAGAGTTAAAGTTTATTTTTCAATTGGGACAAACACAGACTACTTGGTATTCTTCTTTCTTTTTATGATTGGGCACCATAAACTCGTTCTCTTGATTGGGATAAATGACATTGATGCTTTGGTTTTATAAGAAAACCTTCTGTTTCCATTATTTTTTGAAGTTAAATTTCATTTGTCAATTGGGACAAACACAAATTCACATATAATATCATTTTTTCATGATTGGGCACCATAAACCTAATCCCAACATTAGGATAAATGACATTAATGCTTTGGTTTCATAAGAAAAACTTTTTTCCATCATTTTTTAGTGTTGAAGTTCCTTTGTCAATTGGGACAAACACGAATTCAGATAATAATCTCATTTTTTTCATGATTGGGCACTATAAACTCATTCTCCTCATTGGGATGAATAACATTGATGCTTTGGTTTCGTAAGAAAAGCTTCTCTTTCCACCATTTTTTAGAATTAAAGTTCGTTTATCAATTGGGACAAACTCAAATAGTACTTTCTTTTCTTTTCATGATTGGGCACCATAAACTCATTCTCCTGATTGGGATAAATAACATTGATGCTTTGGTTTCACAATAAAAGCTTCTTATTTAAGCATTTTTTAGAATTAAAGTTCATTTGCCAATAGGGACAGACATGGATTCACATAGTAATCTCCATTCTTTCCAAGATTAGGCACCATAAGCTTGTTCTACTAATTGGGATAAATAACATTGATGCTTTGGTTTCATAGAAAAGGCTTTTTTATCACCTTTTTTTAGAATAAAATTTCATTTGTGAATTAGAACAAACAAGGATTCATATTGTAATCTCCTTTCTTTTAATGATTAGGCACCATAAACTCATTTTTCGTATTGGGGTAAATGACACTGATGCTTTAGTTTCAGCTAAAAAGCTATTCCTTCCACTATTTTTTTAGAATTCCAGTTCGTATGTCAATTAGGACAAAGACGGAATCACATAATAATCTCATTTCTTTTCATGATTAGGAGCCATCAACTCATTCTACTCTTTGAGATAAAAGACATCGATGCCTTGGTTTCTTAAGAAAATCTTTTTTTTCCATCATTTTCTTGGAATCAAAATTCATCCATCAATCATGACAAGCATGGATATAGGTAGTAATCTCCTTTTTATTCTTCGTTGGGCACCATAAACACATTCTCCTCACTGGGATAAATGGCATTGATACTTTTGTTTCCTAAGAAAAGCTTTTCTTTTGGAATCAAAGTTCATCTGTCAATTATGACAAAAATGAATGCACATAATAATCTCTTTTCTTTTCATGAATAGGCACCATAAACATATTCCTTCATTGGGATAAATGACAATGGCGCATTGTTTCATAAGAAAACCTTTTTTCCAGCCATTTTCCTTGGAATCAAAGCTCGTTCGTTGATCAGGACAAACATAATAATCTCATCTTTTTTCATGATTGGGCATCATAAACTTGTTCTACTCATTGGGATAAATGACATTGATGCTTTGGTTCATAAGAAAAGCTTCTCTTACCACCATTTTTTAGAATTAAAGTTCATTTGTCAATTGGGACAACCACGGATTCACATAGTAATCCTTATTCTTTTCATGATTAGGCCATGTAAACTCATTTTCCTTATTAGGATAAATGACATGGATGCTTTGGTTTCATAATAAAAACTTTTCCTTCAACCATTTTTTGAAATTGAAGTTTGTTTGTCAATTAGGATAAACACAAATTCATATAGTAACCTCAGTTCTTTTCATGCTTAGGCAGCATAATCTCATTCACCTTATGGGGATAAATGAAATTAGTCCTTTGGTCTCATTTAAAAAGCATTTCTTCCCACCATTTTTTAGCATTTCAGTTCATCTATCAATTAGGACAAAATAGATTCACAGAGTAATTTCCTTTGTTTCAATGATTAGGCGCCATAAACTTGCTCTACTCATTAGGATAAGTGGCTTTGTTGCTTTGGTTTTATAAGAAAAGCTTCTATTTCTATCATTTTTAGTGTTAAATTTCATTTATCAATTGGGATAAATACGGATTCACATAATAATCTCCTTTCTTTTCATGATTAGGCACCATAAACTTGTTTTACTCATTGGGATAAATGACATTGATGCTTTGATTTCGTAAAAAAAGCTTTTCTTTTCACTATTTTTTAGAATTAAATTTCATTTCTCAATTAAGAAAAATATAGATTCATATAGTAATCTCCTTTCCTTTCATGATTAGGCACCATGAACTCATTCTCCTTATTGGGATAAATGACATTGATGCTTTGGTTTTATAAGAAAAGCTTTTCTTTCCATCATTTCTTAGTGTTCAAGTTCATTTGTTAGTTGGGAGAAACACGAATTCAGATAATAATCTCCTTTCTTTTCATCATTAGGCACCATAAACTCATTTTCCTTATTAGATGAATGGCATTGATACTTTGGTTTCATAAGAAAAGCTTCTCTTTTCACCATTTTTTAGAATTAAAGTTCATTTATCAATTAGGACAAACTTGGATTCACATAATAATCTTTATTCTTTTCAAGATTTGGCACCATAAACTCATTCCCTTTATTGCGATAAACGACATTGATACTTTAAGCATATTTCAAAACTAAAGTTCATTTCTTAATTGGGACAAAAACGGATTCATATGGTACTCCTTTTTTTCCAAGATTAGGTTAAATGACATTGATGCTTTGGTTTCGTAAGAAAAGCTTCTCTTTCCACCATTTTTTAGAATAAAAGTTCATTTGCGAATTGGAAGAAACACGAATTAACATTGTAATCTCCTTTTTATTTATGATTAGGCACCATAAACTCATTTTTCATCTTGGCATAGATGACATAGATGCTTTGGCTTTGTTTAAAAAGCTTTCTTTCTATTATTTCTTAGAATCAAAGTTCATCTGTTAATTAGGACAAAGACAGAACCATATCATAATCTCATTTTTTTTATGATTGGGCACTATAAACACATTCTACTTATTGGGATAAATGACATTGATGCTTTGGTTTCATAATAAAAGCTTTTCTTTCAAGCATTTTTTAGTATTAAATTTTATTTGTCAATTGGGACAAACAAGGATTCATATAGTAATCTCTTTTTTTTCCAAGATTGGGCACCATAAGCTCGTTCTACAGATTGGGATAAATGGCATTGATGTTTTGGTTTCATAAAAAAGCTTCTTTTTCCATACTTTTTTAGTATAAAAATTCATTTACGGTTTGGGACAAACATGGATTCATATTGCAATCTCCTTCCTCTTCATGATTGGGCACGATAAACTCATTTTTCGCATTAGGATAAATGACATTGATGCTTTGGTTTCATAAGAAAAGCTTCTTTTTCCATCATTTTTTAGAATTAAAGTTCTTTTGTCAATTAGGACAAACCCAGATTCATATAGTAATCTCATTTCTTTTCAAGATTTGGCACCATAGACTCATTCTCCTTATTAGGACGAATGACATTGATGCTTTGGTTTCATAAGAAAAGTTTCTTTTTCCATCATTTTTTAGAATTAAAGTTCATTGGTCAATTGGGACAAACACAGACTCACATAGTAATCACTTTTCATTTAATGATTAGGCACCATAACCGCATTCTTTGGATTCAAATAAATGATGGATTCATATAATAATTTTTTTATTTTCATGATTAGGCACCATAAACTCATTTTACTCATTGGGATGAATGATCTTGATGCTTTGGTTTCATAAGAAAAGCTTTTCTTTCCATCTTTTTTTAAAATTAAAGTTCGTTTCTTAATTTAAACAAACAAGGATTCATATATTAATCTTTTTTCTTTTCATGATTGGGTGCCAAGCTCACTCCTTTCTTTGGGATAAATGAGAATGATGCTTTGATTTCTTAAGAAAAGCTTCTCTTTCTACCATTTTTTAGAATTAAAGCTCGTTTGTCAATTGGGAAAAACATGGACGCATATAGTAATCTCCATTCTTTTCAGGATTGGGTACTATAAACTCATTCTCCTGATTGGGATCAATGACATTGTTGCTTTGGTTTCATAAGAAAAGCTTCTCTTTCCACCATTTTTTAGATTAAAGTTCATTTGTTAATTTGGACAAACCTAGATTCAGATAGTAATCTCTTTTTTGTCTAAGATTTGGCACCATAAACTCATTCTCCTGATTGGGATAAATGACATTGATGCTTTAGTTTTGTAATAAAAGCTTCTCCTTCAAGTATTTTTCAGAATTAAAGTTCATTTATAATTGGGACAAACACGGATTCACATAATAGTCTTTTTTTTCGAAGATTGTGCACCATAAGCTCATTCTACTGATTGGGATAAATGACATTGATGCTTTGGTTTCATAAGAAAAGCTTCTCTTTCGACCATTTTTTAGAATAAAAGTACATTTGTGAATTGGGACAAACACAGATTCATATTGTAATCACCTTTCTCTTCATGATTGAGCACCATAAACTCATTTTTCGTATGAGATAAATGATGTTGATGCTTTGGTTTCATTTAAAAAGGCTTGCTTCCCACTATTTTTTAGAATCAAAGTTCATCTGTCAATTAGGACAAAGATGGAATCACATAATAATCTCATTTCTTTTCATGATTGGACACCATAAACTCATTTTACTTATTAGGATAAATGACCTTGATGCTTTGGTTTCATAAGAAAAGCTTCTATTTCCACCATCTTTTAGAATTAATTTTCGTTTCTCAATTAAGATAAATATGGATTCACGTAGTAATCTCCTTTCCTTTCATGATTGGGTACCATACACTTATTCTCCTTATTGGGATAAATGACATGATCCTTTAGTTTCATTTAAAATGCTTTTGTTCCCTTCATTTTTTAGAATCAAAATTCTCCTTTCTTTCAATGACTGGGCACCGTAAACCCATTTTACATGTTGGGAAAAATGACACTGATCCTTTGGTTATATAAGAAAAGCTTCTCTTTCCAGCATTTTTTAGAATTAAAGTTCATTTCCTAATTAGGGTAAACATGGATTCACATAGTAATCTCCATTGCTTTCATGATTGGGCACCATCAACTCATTCTCCTCATCGTGATAAATGCCATTGATGCTTTGGTTTCATAAGAAAAGCTTTTCTTTTCACCATTTTTTAGAATTAAAGTTCATTTGTCAATTCCGACAAAGACAGACTCATATTGTAATTTCTTTTCTTTTCATGATAAAGTGCCATAAACTCATTCTCTTGATTTAGATAAATGACATTAATGCTTTGGTTTAATAAGAAAAGCTTCACTTTCCATCATTTTTTAGAGTTAAATTTCATTTATCAATTGAATGAACACGAATTCACATAATAATCCCTTTTTCTTTTAATGATTAGGCACTAAAAACTCATTCTCCATATTGGGATGAATGACATTAATGCTTTGGTCTCATTTTAAAAACCTTTTTTTCCATAATATTTTAGAACCAAAGTTTGCCTATCAATTAGCACAGAGATGGATTTACATAATAATCTCCTTTCTTTTCATGATTGGGACCATAAACTTATTTTGCTCATTGGGATAAATGTATTGATGCTTTGGTTTCACAAGAAAAGCTTTTTTTTCCACCATTTTTTAGAATTAAAGTTTGTTTCTCAATGGGACAAATGCGGATTAACAAAGTAATCTCCTTTCTTTTCATGATTGGGCACCATAAACTCAGTCTCCTCATTGGGATAAATGACATTGATGCTTCGGTTTCATTTAAAATGCTTTTGTTCCCAACATTTTTTAGAATCAAAGTCCATCTATCAATTAGCACAATGATGGATTCACATAATAATCCTCTTTCTTCTCACGATTAGGCAGCATAAACCTATTCTACTTGTTGGGATTAATGATATTGATGCTTTGGTTTCATTAGAAAAGGTTCTCTTTCCATCATTTTTTTAGAGTTAAATTTCCTTTGCCAATTGGGATGAACACGGATTCACATAATAATCCCTTTTCTTTTCATGATTAGGAACCAAAAACTCATTCCCCATATTGGGATAAAGGACATTGATGCTTTGGTCTCATTTAAAAGCCTTTTCTTTCCACCATTTTTTAGAATCAAAGTTTGCTTGTCAATTAGGATAAAGATTTATTCACATAATGATCTTCTTTCTTTGAAGGATTGGACACTATAAACTCATTCTACTTATTAGGATAAATTTGGTTTCATAAGAAAAACTTCTCTTCCCACCTTTTTTTAGAATTAAAGTTCATTTCTCAATTGAGACAAACATAGATCCACTAGTAATCTCTTTTCCTTTCATGATTGGGCATAATAAACTTATTTTCCTCATTGGAATGAATGACATAGATGCTTTGTTTTCATAAGAAAAGCTTCTCTTTCCATTTTTTTAGAGTTAAAGTTCATTTATCAATTGGGACAAACACGGATTCATATAGTAATCACCTTTTTTTCATGATTGGGCACCATAAACTAATTTTTCTTATTAGGAGAAATCAAATTCATGCTTTGGCTTTATTTAAAAAGTATTTTTTCCCACCACTTTTTAGAATCAAAGTTTATCGGTCAATTATGATAAAATGGATTCACATAATAATCTCTTTTTTAATAATCTCCTTTTTTTTATGATTGGGCACCATAAACCCCTTCTATTCATTAGGATAAATGACATTGTTGCTTTAGTTTTATAAAAAAAGCTTCTCTTTCCATCATTTTTTAGAGTTAAAGTTCATTTGTTAATTGGGAGAAACACAGATTCACATAATAATCTTCTTTCCTTTCATGATTGGGCACCATAAACTCATTCCCTGTATTGGGACAAATGACATTGATGCTTTGGATTCACTTAAAAAGCTTTCATTCCCACTATATTTTAGAATCAAAGTTCATATGTCAATTTGGATGAAGATGGATTCCCATTATAAATGCCTTTCTTTTCATGATTGGGCACCATAAACTTATTCTACTCAATGGGATAAATGACATTGATGCTTTGGTTTCAAGAGAAAAGCTTCTCTTTACACTATTTTTTAGAATAAAAGTTTGTTTATGAATTGGGACAAACACAGATTCACATTCTAATCTCCTTTCGTTTCATGATTGTGCATGACAAACTTAATTTCCACATTCGGATAAATGACATTAATGCTTTGGTTTCATTTAAAAAGATTTTCTTCCGGCTATTTTTTTAGAATCAAAGTTCATCTGTTAATTAGGACAAAGACGAAATCACATAATAATCTTATTTCTTTTCATGATTAGGCA
The DNA here is from genome assembly GCA_038382025.1 of Adansonia gregorii. Classification (NCBI taxonomy): domain Eukaryota; kingdom Viridiplantae; phylum Streptophyta; class Magnoliopsida; order Malvales; family Malvaceae; genus Adansonia; species Adansonia gregorii. Next base: position 32,901 of record JBBYHO010029675.1, read on the forward strand.
CCATAAACTTATTCTATTCTACTCAATGGGATAAATGACATTGATGCTTTGGTTTCATAAGAAAAGCTTCCCCTTCCACCATTTTTTAGAATTAAAGTTCGTTTGTCCATTGGGACAGAAACAGATTCACATAGTAATCTTCTTTCTTTTAATGATTGGGCACCATTAACTTATTCTCCTTATCAGGATAAATGACATTGATGCTTTGGTTTCATAAGAAAAGCTTTTTTTTCCATTATTTTTCAATGTTAAAGTTCATTTTTCAATCGGGATAAACACAGATTTACAAAATAATTTCCCTTCTTTTATGATTAGGCATCATAAACTGTTTTTCCTGATTAGGATGAATGATATTGATGCTTTGGTTTCATAAGAAAAGCTTCTCTTTCTAACCTTTTTTAGAATTAAAGATCGTTTGTCAATTGGGATAAACCCGGATTCAGATAGTAATCTCCTTGCTTTTCAAGATTGGGCTCCACAAACTCATTATTCTTATTGGTTTCATTTAAAAAGCATTTCTTCGCACCATTTCTTGAATTCATCTATCAGTTAGGACAATGATGGATTCACATAATAATCTCCTTTCTTTTCATGATTGGGCACCATAATGCTTTTCTACTTATTTGGATAAATGACATTATTGCTTCAGTTTCATAAGAAAAGCCTCTCTTTCCATAATATTTAGAGTTGAAGTTTATTTGTCAATTAGGACAAACACTAATTCACATAATAATCTCTTTTTTTTTCATGGTTGGGCGCATAAACTTATTTCTTGCATTGGGATAAATGATATTGATGCTTTGGCTTTACTTAAAAAGCTTTAGTTCCCACCATTTTTTAGAATCAAAATTCGTCTGTTAATTAGGACAAAGATGGATTCACATAATAAAGCCTTTATTTTCATGATTAGGCAACATAAACTCATTCTACTCATTAGGATGAATGACATTGGTGCTTTGGTTCCATCAAAAAAGCTTCTTTTTCCACCATTTTTTAGAATTGAAGTTCAACTTTCAATTAGGACAAACATGATTGACATAACAATCTTCTTTCATTTCATGATTAGGTACCACAAGCTCGTTTCACTTATTGGGATAAATGAATTAATACTTTGGTTTCATAAGAAAAGCTTTACTTTCCACCATGATTTTGAATCAAAGTTCATCTATCAATTGGGGTAAACATGTATTTACGTAATAATCTCTTTTCTTTCCAAGATTGAGCACCATAAACACTTTTTCTCCATTGGGATAAATGATATTAATGCTTTGATTTTATAAGAAAACTTATCTTTCTAACATTTTTAGAAGTAAAGTTCTTCGTCCAATTAGGATAAACACAGATTCACATAATAATCTCCTTTCTTTTGGTGATTGGGCACCATAAACACATTCTCCTCATTGGGATAAATGATAATGATGCTTTCATTTCGTAAGAAAAACTTTTTTTCTACCTTTTTAGAATTAAAATTCTTTTTTCAATTGGGATAAACAAGGATTCATATAACAATCTCCTTTCTTTTCATGATTAGGTGCCACAAACACATTCCCCTTATTAGGATAAATGAATTAATACTTTGGTTCCATAAGAAAAACTTTACTTCTCACCATTTTTTAGAATCAAAGTTTGTCTATCAATTAGGATAAACATGGATTCATGCAATAATCTCCTTCCTTTTCATGATTGGGCACTATAAACACATTATCCTCGTTGGGATAAATGATATTGATGCTTTGGTTTCATAAGAAAAACTTTTCTTTTTACAATTTTTAGAATTAATGTTTACCTATCGATTTTGACAAGAATGGATTCACATAATAATCTCATTTGTTTTCATTATTGGGTACTATAAACAAATTCTCCTCATTGGGATCAATAATATTGATGCTTTGGTTTCATAAGAAAAACTTCTCTTTCTACCTTTTTTTAGAATTTAAGTTAATTTGTCGATTTGGACAAACATGGATTCACATAATAATCTCATTTCTTTTCATGATTAAGCACCATAAAGGCATTCTCTTTATTGGGATAAATGATATTGATGCTTTGGTTTCATAAGAAAAACTTCTGTTTCTATCATTTTTATGATTGAAGTTTGTCTTTCAGTTGGGATAAATACAGATTCACGTATTAATCCCCTTTCTTTTAATGATTGGGCAATACATATTTATTCTCCCTATTTGGATGAATGAATAGAATCTTTGGTTTTATAAGAAAAAACTTCACTTCCTGCTATTTTTAGAGTTGAATTTCATCCTTTAAATGGGATAAACATTGATTCACATTATAATCTCCTTTCTTTTATTGATCGAGCACCACCAATTCATTTTCCTTATTAGGATAAATGAATCGATGCTTTGGTTTCATAAGAAAAACTTCACTTCCTACCTTTTTTTAGAGCCAAAGTTCATTTGTCAAATAGGATAAACATGGATTCACGTAATAATCTCCTTTCCTTTCATGATTAGGCACCATAAACACATTCTCCTCATTAGGATAAATGATATTGATGCTTCGGTTTCATATGAAAAACTTACCTTTCTACTATTTTTAGAATTAATATTCGTCTGTCGATTTGGACAAACACATATTCACATAATATTCTCCTTTTTCTAAAGATTGGGCATCATAAACACATTCTCCTCATTGGGATAAATGATATTGATGCTTTGCTTTCATAAGAAAAACTTCTTTTTCAACCATTTTTAGAATTAAAGTTTGTTTTTCAATTGGGATAAACACGGATTAACATAATAATCTCCTTTCTTTTAATGATTAGGCACCATAAATTCATTATCCTCATTAGGATAAATGAACTGATGCTTTGGTTGCATAAGAAAAACTTCACTTCCCGCCATTTTTTAGAATCAAAGTTTATCTATCAATTAGGATAAACATGGATTCATGTAATAATCTCTTTTCTTCTCATGATTGGGCAACATAAACATATTCTCCTCATTGGGATAAATGATATTGATGCTTTGGATTAATAAGAAAAACTTTTTTTCTACCATTTTAGAATTAAAGTTCATTTTTCAATTAGGATAAACACGGATTCACATAATAATCTCCTCTCTTTTCATGATTGGGCACCATAAATACATTCTCCTAAGTGGGATAAATGACATTGATGCTTTGGCTTAATAAGAAAAACTACTCTTTCTAGCTTTTTTAGAATTGAAGTTCGTCTTTCAATTGGAATAAACACAGATTCAGATAATAATTTTCTTTTTTTTCATGATTGATCCTCATTGGGATAAATGACATTGAAGCTTTGGTTAGAAAAACTTCTCTTTCTGCTTTTTTAGAATTTAAGTTTATCTTTCAACTAGGATAAACATGGATTCATATGGTAATCTCATTTCTTTTATTGATTGGGCACCACCAGTTCATTCTTTTCATTGGGTTAAAAGAATCGATGCTTTGGTTCTATAAGAAAAACTTCACTGCCCACCATTTTTTATAGTCAAAGTTACCAATTAGGATAAACATGGTTTCATATAATAATCTCTTTCCTTTTCATGATTGGGTACTACAAACACATTATCCTTATTGGGATAAATGTTATTGATGCTTTGGTTTCAGAAGAAAAACTTCTCTTTCTACCTTTTTTAGGATTAAAGTTCATCTTGTAATTAGGATAAACACAGATTCACATATTAATCTTCTTCCTTTTAATAATTGGGCGACACAATTCATTCTCCTCATTGGGACGAATGAATTGATTCTTTGGTTTCATAAGAAAAAACTTCACTTCTTTTTGTTTTTAGAATTGAAGTTCATCTTTCAATTGGGAAAAACATTGACTCATATAATAATGTCTTTCCTTTCTCTGATCGAGCACCACCAATTCATTCTCCTTATTGGAATAAATGAATTGATACATTGGTTTGGTTTAATAAGAAAAGCTTCACTTCACACATTGTTTTCAAATCAAAGTTTGTCTATCAATTGGGATAAATATGTATTCACGTAATAATCTCCTTTCTTTTCAAGATTGGGCACCATAAACACATTCTTCTCATTGGGATAAGTGATATCAGTGCTTTGGTTTCATAAGAAAAACTTCTCTTTTTACCATTTTTAGGATTAAAGTTTATCTTTTAATTAGGATAAACACAGATTCACATATTAATCTTCTTCCTTTTAATGATTGGACTCCACAAATTCATTCTCCTCATTGGGATGAATGAATTGATTCTTTGGTTTCATAAGAAAAAATTTCATTTCTCGTTGCTTTTAGAATTAAAGTTCATATTTCAATTGGGAAAAATATTGACTCACATAATAATGTCTTTTTTTTTTGATCGAGCACCACCAATTCATTCTCCTTGTTGGGATAAATGAATTAATACATTGGTTTCATAAAAAAAGCTTCACTTCCCACCATGTTTTTGAATCAAAGTTTGTCTATCAATTGAGATAAACATGTATTCACATAATAATCTCCTTTTTTTTGAAGATTTTGCACCATAAACACATTCTCCTCATTAGGATAAATGATATTGGTGCTTTGGTTTCATAAGAAAAACTTATCTTTCTACCATTTTTAGGATTAAAGTTCATCTTTTAATTAGGATAAACACAGATTCATATATTAATCTTTGTCCTTTTAATGATTGGGCTCTATAAATTTATTCTCCTCATTGGGATGAATGAATTGGTTCTTTGGTTTCATAAGAAAAAACTTCACTTTTCGTTGTTTTTAGAATTGAAATTCATCTTTCAATTGGGAAAAACATTGACTTATATAATAATGTCTTTTCTTTTTCTAATTGAGCACCACTAATTCATTCTCCTTATTGGGATAAATGAATTGAAACATTGGTTTCATAAGAAAAGCTTCACTTCCCACCATGTTTTTGAATCAAAGTTTGTCTATCAATTGGGATAAACATGTATTCACGTAATAATCTCCTTTCTTTTCAAGATTGGGCACCATAAATACATTCTTCTCATTAGGATAAATGATATTGGTGCTTTGGTTTCATAAGAAAAACTTATCTTTCTACTATTTTTAGAATAAAGTTCTTTTTTCAATTGGGATAAACAAGGATTCACATCATAATTTCCTTTCCTTTCATGATTGGGCACCATAAACACATTCTCCTCATTAGAAAAAATGATATTGATGCTTTGGTTTCATAAGAAAAACTTATCTTTCTACCATTTTTAGAATTAAAGTTCTTCTTGCAATTAGGATAAACACGGATTCACATAATAATCTTCTTTCTTTTAATGGCTGGGCACCATAAACACATTCTTCTCATTGGGATAAATGATATTAATGCTTTGGTTTAATAGGAAAAACTTATCTATCTACCATTTTTAAAATTAAACTTTGTCTTTCAGTTAGGATAAATATGGATTCACATAGTAATCTCCATTCTTTTTTTTCATTGGGCACTATAAACACATTCTCTTTAATAGGATAAATGACAATAATTCTTTGGTTTAATAAGAAAAACTTTTCATGATTGGGATAAACAATTTTTAGAATAAAAGTTCATAATTTTTTAGAATAAAAGTTCATCAGTCAATTGGGATAAACATGGATTCACATAATAATCTCCTTTTTTTTCATGATTTGGCATTGTAAACACACTCTCCTCCTTGGGATAAATGATATTGATTTTTTGATTTTATAAAAAAAGCTCTCTTTCCATCATTTTTAGAATTTAAGTTCGTCTTTCAATTAGAATAAAAATCAATTCACATAATAATGTCCATTTCTATAATTGATTGAGCACCACCAATTCATTCTCTTTATTGGGATAAATAAAATGATGCTTTGATTCTATAAGAAAACTTCACTTCCCACTGTTTTTTAGAATCAAAGTTCATTTGCCAATTAGGTTAAACATGGATTCAAGAAGTAATCTCCTTTCTTTTCGTGATTGGGCAATATAAACCCATTCTCCTTATTGGGATAAATGATATTGATGCTTTGGTTCCGTAAGAAAAACTTCTCTTTTTGCCCTTTTTAGAGTTAAAGTTCTTATTTTAATTCAGATAAACATGAATTCACATAGTAATCTCCTTTCTTTTCATGATTGGGCACCATAAACACATTTTCCTCAATGAGATAAATGATATTGATACTTTGATTTCATAAGAAAAACTTCCCTTTCTACCATTTTTAGAATCAAAGTTTGTCTTTCAATAAGGATAAACATGGACTTATATAATAATCTCCTTTCTTTTCATGATTGGGCACACCATAAACACATTCTCTTTATTGACATAAATGATATTGATGGTTTGGTTTCATAAAAAACTTCCCTTTCAACCATTTTTGGAATTGAAGTTCATTTTTCAATTGGGATAAATATGGATTCACATAACAATCTCCTTTCTTTTCGTGATTAGGGACGATAAACACATTCTCCTAATTGGGATAATTGATATCAATACTTTTGTTTCAAAAGAAAAACTTCTCTTTCAACCATATTTAGAATCAAAGTTTATTTTTCAATTAGGATAAACATGGATTGGCATAATAATCTCTTTTCTTTTCATGATTGGATACCATAAGCTCATTCATTTCATTGGGATAAGTGAATTGATGCTTTTGTTTCATAAGAAAAACTTACTTCCCACCACTTTTTAGAATTAAAGTTCGTTTGTCAATTAGGTTAAATATGGATTCACGTAATAATCTCTTTTCTTTTCATAATTGGGTACCATAAGCACATTCTATTCATTAGGACAAATGATATTGATGCTTTGGTTTCAAAAGAAAAACTTCTCTATCTACCATATTTAGAATTAAAATTCTTCCTTCAAATGGGATAAACACGGATTCACATAATAATTTTCTTTCTTTTTATGATTGGGTACCATAAACAGATTCTCCTCATTTTGATAAATGATATTGATGCTTTGGTTTCATAAAAAAACTTTTCTTTCAACCATTTTGGCATTGAAGTTCATCTTTTAATTGGGATAAACGTGGATTCAAGTAATAATCTCCATTTTTTTCATGGTTGGGTACCATAAGCTCATTCTACTCATTGGGACAAATAAATTGATGCTTTGGTTTCATAAGAAAAATTTCACTTCCCACCATTTTTTAGAATTAAAGTTTATATGTCAGTTGGGATAAACATGGATTCACATAATAATCTCTTTTGTTTTCATGATTAGGCACCATAAGCATGTTTTCTTTATTAGGATAAATTATATTTATCCTTTGGTTTTATAAGAAAAACTTCTTTTCTACCATTTTTAGAGCTAAAGTTCTTTTTTCTATTAGGATAAACACAAATTCACATAATAATCTCCTTTCTTTTCAAGATTGGGCACCATAAACACATTCTCAACATTGGGATAAATAATTTCATTTGGTTTCATGAGAAAAACATCCCTTTCTACCATTTTTAGAATAGAAGTTCATCTTTCAGTTAGAGTAAATATGGATTCACATAATAATCTTTTTTATTTTCATGATTGGGTACCATAAGATTGTTCTACTTATTGGGGTAAATGAACTGATGCTTTGGTTTCATAAGAAAAACTTCACTTCCTGCCATTTTTTAGAATCAAAGTTCATCTATCAATCAAAGTAAAATGGTTTCACGTAATAATCTCTTTTCTTTTCAAGATTGTGCACCATAAATTCATTCTCCTCATTGGGATAATTGATATTGGAGCTTTGGTTTCATAAGAAAAACTTGTTTTTCTACCGTTTCTAGTATTAAAGTTTTTCTTTTAATTGGGATAAACACGGATTCACATAATAATCTCCTTTCTTTTCATGATTGGGCACCATAATCACGTTTTCCTTATTGGGATAAATGATATTGATGTTTTGGTTTAATAAGAAAAACTTCACTTTCTACCATTTTTAGAATTAAAGTTCTTCTTTTAATTGGGATAAACATAGATTCACATAATAATCTCCTTTCCTTTCATGATTGGGCACCATAAACACATTCTCTTCAATGGGATAAATGATATTGATGCTTTGGTTTCATATGAAAAATGTCTGTTTCTACAATTTTTAGAATTAAAATTTGTTTTTCAATTGGATAAACATGGATTCAAAAAATAGTCTCCTTTCTTTTAATGAATTCATTCTCCTCATTACTATAAATGATTTGACGCTTTGGTTTCATAAGAAAAACTTCACTTCCCGCCATGTTTTAGAATCAATGATCATCTACAATTAGGATAAACACGGATTCATACAATAATCTACTTTGTTTTCATGATGAGGAACCATAAACTCATTATCCTCTATGGGATAAGTGACATTAATGCTTTAGTTTCATAAGAAAAACTTTTCTTCCAACCATTTTTTAGAAACAAAGTTCATCTTTCAACTAGGGTAAACATGGATTCATATAATGATCTTCTTTTTTTTTTCATGATTTGGCACCATAAACATATTCTTCTCATTGGCATAAATGATATTGATGCTTTGGTTTCACAAAAAAATTTCTTTTTCTATCATTTTTAGAATTAAAGCTCTTCTTTTAATTGGAATAAATATGGATTCATATAATAATCTCCTTTTTTTTATGATTGGGCACCATAAACACATTCTTCTTATTAGGATAGATGATATTGGTTCTTTCGTTTCATAAGAAAGCTTCTCTTTCTACCATTTTTAGATTTAAAGTTCTTTCAATAGGGATAAACACGGATTCACATAACAATCTCCTTTATTTTAATGATTGGGTACCATAAATTCATTCTCTTAAGTGGGATAAATGAATTGATGCTTTGGTTCCATAAAAAGAACTTCACTTCCCACCATTTTATAAAATCAAAGTTCATCTATCAATTAAAATAAACATGGATTCACATAATATTTTCCTTTATTTTCATGATAAGGAGCCATAAACTCATTATCCACTTTGGGATAAAGGACATTGATGCTTCTATTTCATAAGAAAAGCTTTTCTTCTAACCATTTTTTAGAAACAAAGTTTGTCTTTCAACTAGGACAAACATAGATTCATGTAACAATCTTCTTTCTTTTCATGGCTGGGTACCACATGCTCGTTCCATTCATTGGGCTAAATGAATTGATACTTTGGTTTCGTAAGCAAAACTCCATTTCCCACCATGTTTTCAAATCAAAGTTTGTCTATCAATTAGGATAAACATAGATACATGTAATAATCTTATTTCTTTTCATGATTGGACTCCAAAAACACATTCTCCTTATTGGGATAAATGATATTAATGCTTTAGTTTCTTAAGAAAAACTTCTTTTTCTACCATTTTTAGTATTGAAGTTCATCTTTCAAATAGGATAAACATGGATTCACATAATAATCTCCTTTCTTTTCATGATTGGCTACCATGAGCTCATTCTACTAGTTGGGATAAATGAATTGATGCGTTTACCCTAATTAAGTAACGAACATTTATTCTAAAAAATAGTGGGAAGTGAAGTTTTTCTTATGGAACAAAAGCATCATTCATTTATCCTATGAGGAGAATGAATTAGGGATGCCCAACCATAAAATAAAGGAGATTATTATATGAATTCATATTTACCCTAATTGAAAGGCAAACTTCAATGGTAAAAAATGGCAAAAAAAGAAGTTTCTTCTTATGAAATCAATGTATGAATATCATTTATCCCAATGAGGAGAATGAGTTCATAGTGCTCAATCATGAAAGAAAGGGAATCAACATATGAATCTGTGTTTATTCTTATGGAATAAAGAACTTTAATTCTAAAAGTGAAAGAAAGAGAAGTTTTTCTAATGAAATCAAAGTACCAATATCACTTATACTAATGGAAAGAATATGTTTACGGTGCCCAATCATGAAAAGAAAAGAGATTATTATGTGAATCATGTTTATCCTAATTAAGTAATGAACTTTCATTCTAAAAAATGGTTAAAAGTGATGTTTTTCTTATGAAACCAAAGCAATAATTCATTTATCCCAATGAGTAGAATAAGCTTATGGTGCCCAGTCATGAGAAGAAAGGAGATTGTTTTGTGAATCCATGTTAACCAAATTGAAAGACGAACTTCAATTCTAAAAGCGTTAGAAAGAGGAGTTTTTCCAATGAAACCAAGGCATCAATGTCATTTATCTCAATAAGGAGAATGCATTTATGGTGCCTAATCATGAGAAAAAAAAGAGATTATTACGTGAATCCATGTTTATCCCAATTGACTGACGAACTTTGATTCTAAAAAATGGTTGGAAGTGTTTTCTTATGAAACCAAAGCAACAATTCATTTATCCCTATGAGTAGAACAAGCTTATGGCATGCAATCATGAAAAAAAAGAGATTATTATATGAATCCATGTTTATCCTTATTTAAAGATGATCTTCAATTCTAAAAATGGTAAAAAGAAAAGTTTTTCTTATGAAACCAAAGCATTGATGTCATTTACCCCCGTAAGGAGAATGTGTTTATGATGCCCAATCATGAAAAGAAAAGAGATTATTATGTGAATCCATATTTATCCTGATTGAATAACAAACGTTGATTCTAAACAATTGAAGGGAAGTGAAGTTTTTCTTATGAAACAAAAGCATCAATTCATTTATCCCTATGAGTAGAACGAGCTTATGGTGCCCAATCATGAAAAGAAAGGAGATTATTATGTGAATCCATGTTTATCCCAATTGAAAGATGAACTTTAATTCTAAAAATGGTAGAAAGAGAAGTTTTTCGTATGAAACAAAAGTATCAATATCATTTTTCTCAATGAGGAGAATGTGTTTATCATGCCCAATCATGAAAAGAAAAGAAATTATTGTGTGAATCCGTGTTTGTCCATATCGACAGACAAACATTAATTCTAACAATGGTAGAAAGAGTAGTTTTTCATACAAAATCAAAGTATCAATATCATTTATTCCAATGAAGGGGATGTCTTTATGGTGCCTAATCATGAAAAGAAAACAGATTATTAGGTGAATTCTTGCTTATCCTAGTTGAAAGACGAACTTTAATTCTAAAAATGGTAGAAAGAGAAGTTTTTCTAATGAAACCAAAACTTTAATATCATTTATCCTAATGAGAAGATTATGTTTATGGTGCCCAATCATGAAAGAAAAGAAATTAATATGTGAATCTGTGTAGAATGAAAAACTTTAATTCTAAATAGGGTAGAAAGAAAAACTTTTTTTATGAAACCAAAGTATCAACATCATTTATTCTAATGAGGATAATGTGTTTATAGTGCCTAATCCTCAAAAGAAAAGAGATTATTATGTGAGTCTATGTTTATCCTAATTGACTGATGAACTTTGATTCTAAAAAATGGTCAGAAATAAAGTTTTTCTTATGAAACCAAAGCATCAATTCATTTATCCCAATGAGTAGAATGAGCTTATGGTGCCCAATCATGAGAAAAAAGGAGATTGTTATGTGAATCCATGTTTATCCTAATTGAAAAACAAATTTCAATTCTAAAAAAGGTAGAAAGAAAAGTTTATCTTATAAAACCAAAGCATCAATATCATTTATCCCAATAAGGAGAATATGTTTTTGGTGCCCAATCATGAAAACAAAGAAGATTATTATATGAATCCATTTTTATCCTAATTGACTGATAAACTTTGATTCTAAAAAATGGTGGGAAGTAAAGTCTTTCTTATGGAACCAAAGCATCAATTCATTTATCTTAATGAGGAGAATGAAGTGCGGGTGCCTAATCAACAAAAGAAAGGAGATTATTATGTGAATGCATTATTATCCCAATTGAAAGGCGAACTTCCTTTCTAAAAATAGTAGAAGCAGACATTTTTCTTATGAAACCAAAGCATCAATATCATTTATGGCAATAAGGAAAATGTGTTAATGGTGCTGAATCACAAAATAAAAGGAGATTACTATATGAATCTATGTTTGTCTAAATCGATAGATGAACATTAATTCTAAAAATGAAAGAAAGAAAAGTTTTTCTTATGAATCCAAAGCATCAATATCATTTATCCGAATAAGGAGAATGTGTTTATGAAGCCCAATTTTGAAAAGAAAAGAGATTATTATGTGAATTCATGTTCATCCCAATTAAAAGACAAACTTCAAATCTAAAAATGATAGAAAGAGAAGTTTTTCTTATGAAACCAAAGCATCAATATCATTTATCCAATGAGGAGCATAAATCATAAAATGAAATGAGATTATTATGTGAATCCATGTTTGTCCAAATTGACAGACGAACATTAATTCTAAAAATGGTCGAAGAAGAAGCTTTGGTTATGAAACCAAAGCATCAATATTATTTATCCAATGAGGAGAATGTGTTTATGGTGACCAATCATGAAAAGAAAAGAGATTATTACTTAAATCCGTGTTTATTCTAATTGAAAAACGAACTTTAATTCTAAAATGGTAGAAACAAAAGTTTTTCTTATACAATCAAAACATCAATATCATTTATCCTAATGAGGACAATATGTTTATGGTATGCAATCATGAAAAGAAAGAAGATTATTATGTGATTCCATGTTTCTCCTAATTGAAAGAAAAGCTTTAATTTTAAAAATAGTAAAAATAAAAGTTATTCTTATGAAACCAAGGCATCAGTATCATTTATGCGAATGAGAAGAATGTGTTTATAGTGTCCTATCATGTAAAGAAAGGAGATACTTATGTGAATCCATGTTTAACCCAGTTGAAAGATAAGCTTTAATTTTAAAAATGGTACAAAAAAAAGTTTTCCTTATAAAACTGACGCATCAATATCATTTACCCCCATAAAGAGAATGTATTTATGGTGCCCAATCTTGAAAAGAAAGGAGATTAATATGTGAATCCATGTTTACCCCAATCAAAAGATGAACTTCAAATCTACAGTGGTTGAATGAGAAGTTTTTTTTTTGAAACCAAAGCATCAATATCATTTATCATAGTGAGGTGAATATCTTTATGGTGCCCAATCAAGAAAAGAAAAGAGATTATTACTTGAATCCATGTTTATCTCAATTGAAAGATGAACTTCAAATCTAAAAATGGTAGGAAGAGAAGTTTTTCTTATGAAAATAAAGCATCAATATCATTTATCCCAATAAGGAGAATGCGTTTATGGTGCCGAATCATAACATGGAAGGTGATTATTGTGTCAATCCATGTTTGCCTAAGTCAGCTGACAAATATTAATTCTAAAAATGGCAGAAGGAGAATCTTTTGTTATGAAGCCAAAGCATCAATATCATTTATCCCAATGAGGAGAATGTGTTTATATGCTCAATCATGAAATGAAAGGAGCTAATTATGTGAATCTGTGTTTGTCCAAACGATATACGAATGTTAATTCTAAAAATTACAGAAAGAGAAGCTTTTGTTATGAAATCAAAGCATAAACATCATTTATCTGAATAAGTAGAATATGTTTATGGTGCTAATCATGAAAGGAAAAGAGATTATTATGTGAATCCATGTTTATCCCAATTGAAAAATGAGCTTCAAATCTAAAAAAGGTAGAAAGAGAAATTTTTCTTATGAAACCAAATCATCAATACCATTTATACCAATGAGGAGAATATATTTATGGTGCCTTGTCATGAAATGAAAGGATATTATTATGTAAATCCATGTATATCCCAATTAGAAGACGAACTTTAATTCTAAAAATGGTAGAAAGATAAGCTTTTCTTATAAACCAAAGTATCAATATCATTTATCCTAATAAGAACAATGTGTTTATGGTGCCTAATCAAGAAACGAAAGGGCACTAACATGTGAATCCCTATTTATCCAAATCGATAGACGAACATTAATTATAAAAATGGTAGAAAGTGAATTTTTCTTGTGAAACCAAAGTATTAATATCATTTATCCTAATGAGAAGAATGTGTCTATGGTGTCCAATTATGAAAAAAAGAGATTATTACGCGAATCCATGTTTATCCCAATTGAAAGATGAACTTCAATTCTAAAAAAGGTAGAAAGTGAAGCTTTTCTTATAAACGAAAGAATCAATATCATTTATCCTAATAAGGAGAATGTGTATAATGGTGCCCAATCATGAAACCGAAGGACATTAACATGTGAATCCATATTTGTCCAAATCAATAAATGAACATTAATACTAAAAATGGTAGAAAGAGATTTTTTTTCATGTGAAATCCAAAGTATCAATATCATTCATCCCAGTAAGAAGAATGTGTTCATGGTGTCCAATTATGAAAACAAAGGAGATTATTACGGGAATCCATGTTTATCCCAATTAAAAAATGAACTTCAATTCTAAAAATGGTAGAAAGAGAAGTTTTTCTTACGAATTAAAAGTATCAATATCATTTATCTCAATAAGGAGAATGTGTTTATGGTGCCCAATCATGAAAAGAAAGGAGATTATTATATAAATCCATGTTTATCCCAATTGAAAGATGAACTTCAATTCCAAAAATGGTAGAAAGAGAAGCTTTTCTTATAAAACAAAGCATCGATATCATTTATCCTAATAAGGAGAATGCGTTCATAGTGCCTAATCATGAAATGAAAGGACATTAACATCTAAATCCTTGTTTATCCAAATCGCCAGATGAACATTAATTCTAAAAATGGTAAAAAAAGATGTTTTTCTTATAAAACCAAAGTGTCAATATCATTTATCCCAATGAAGAGAATGTGTTTATGGTGTCCAATCATGAAAAGAAAAGAGATTATTACGTGAATCCATGCTTATCCAATTGAAAGATGAACTTTAATTCTAAAAATCATAGAAAGAGAAGCTTTTCTTACAGAACAAAAGTATCAATATCATTTATCTCAATGAGGAGAATGTGTTTATAGTCCCCAATCTTGAAAAAAAGGAAGATTATTACGTGAATCAATGTTTATCCTAATTGATAGATGAACTTTGATTCTAAAAAATGGTGGGAAGTGAAGTTTTTCTTATTAAAGCAAAGCAGTAATATCATTTATCCCAATAAGAAGAATGCATTTATGGTGCCCAATCATGAAAAGAAGAAGATTATTATATGAATCTATGTTTATCCCAATTGAAAGATGAACTTCAATTCTAAAAATGATAAAAAGAGAAGTTTGCCTTATAAACCAAAGCATCAATGTCATTTATTCCAATGAGAAGAATGCATTTATGGTGCCCAGTAATAAAATAAAAAGAGATTAACAAGTGAATCTGTGTTTCTCTCAATCGAAAAATGAACACTAATTCTAAAAAAGGTAGAAAAAGATGTTTTTCTTACGAATCCAAAGTATCAATATCATTTATCCCAATGAGAAGAATATGTTTATTGTGCCCAATCATGAAAAGAAAAAATATTATTATGTAAATCCATATTTATCTCAATTGAAAGAGAAACTTCAATTCCAAAATGGTAGAAAGAGAAGTTTTTCTTAGGAAACTAAAACATCAATATAATTTATCCCAATAAGGAGAATATGCTTATGCTGTCCAATCATGAAAAAAAGGAAAATTATTACATAAACCCATGTTTATCCTAATTGACAGATGAACTTTGATTTTAAAAAATGGTGGGAAGTGAAATTTTTCGTATTAAAGCAAAGCATTAATATCATTTATCCTAATAAGAAGAATGCATTTGCTGTGCCCAATCATGAAAGAAAAAGAGATTATTAAATGAATCCATGTTTATCCAAGTTGATAGACGAACTTTGATTCTAAAATATTGTGGGAAGTGAAGTTTTTCTTATTGAACCAAAGCATCAATTCATTTATCCTAATAAAAAAAATGACGTGGGGGTTCCCAATCAATAAAGGGAGAGAGATTATTATGTGAATTCATTTTTACCTTAATTGAAAGGGGAACTTCAATTTCAAAAATTATAGAAAGAGAAGTTTTTCTTATGAAACCAAAGTATCAATATCATTGATCTCAATGAGGAAAATGTGTTTATGGCGATCAATCATGGGAAGAAGGGAGATTATTATGCGAATCAATGTTTATCCTAACAGATAGATGAACTTTGATTCTAAAAATTGGTAGGAAATGAAGTTTCTTTTATGGAACCAAAGCATCAATTCATTTAACCTAATGAGGGAAATTAATTAGGCTTGCCCAATCAAGAAAGGGAAGGAGATTATTATGTGAATTCATTTTTATCCCAATTAAAAGACGAACTTCAATTCTAAAAAGGCTTGAAAGACAAGTTTTTCTTATGAAACCAAAGCATCAATATCATTTATCCTAATAAGAAGAATGTGTTTATAGTGCCTAGTCACGAAACAAAAGGAGATTAATAAGTGAATTTGTGTTTATCCTAGCTGAAAGAAAAACTTAATTCTAAAAATGGTAGAAAGAGAAGTTTTCTTGGGAAACCAAAGTATCAATATCATTTATTCTAATAAGGAGAACGTGTTTATGGTGCCCAATCATGAAAAAAAAGGAGATTATTATGTGAATCCATGTTTATCCTATTTGATTAACAAAATTTGATTCTAAAAAATGGTAGAAAGTAAAGTTTTTCTTATGAAACTAAAGCATCAATTCATTTATCCTAAAGAGGAGAATGAATTGGATATACCTAATCAATAAAAGAAAGGAGACTATGATGTGAATTCATCTTTACCATAATTGAAAGGCAAACTTCAATTTTAAAAATGGTAGAAAGTGAAGCTTTTCTTATGAAACCAAGGCATGAATATCATTTATCCTAATAAGGAGAATGTGTTTATGGTGCCAATCATGAAATAAAGAAAATCAATATGTGAATCCATGTTTATCCTTATTGAACAAAGAACTTTAATTCTAAAAGTGGTAGAAAGAGAAGTTCTTCTGATGAAACCAAGGTATCAATATCACTTATTCCAATGAGAAGAAAGCGTTTATGGTGCCCAATCATGAAAAGAAAGAAGATTATTATGTGAATCCATGTTTTTCCCAATTGAAAGAACAACTTTAATTTTAAAATAGTAAAAAGAGAAGCTAGTCTTTTGAAACCAAGGCATGAGGAGAATATGTTTATGATGTCCAATCATGTAAAGAAAAGAGATAATTATGTGAATCCACGTTTATCCCAATTGAAAGATGAATTTTAATTCTAAAAATTATAGAAAATGAAGTTTTTCTTATGAAACCCAATATTTAATATCATTTATCCCAATGAGGAGAATGTGTTTATGGTGCCTAATCATGAAAAGAAAGAAGATATTATGTGAATCCATGTTTATCCCAATTGAAAGAAAAATTTTAAAAATAGTAAAAAGAGAAGTTATTCTTATGAAATTAAGGCATCAATATCATTTCTCCAAATGAGGAGAATGTGTTTATGGTGTCCAAAATGTAAAGCAAAGAGATAATTATGTGAATCCACATTTATTCCAATTAAAAGACGAACTTAAATTCTAAAAATGGTAGCAAAAAAGTTTTTCTTATGAAACCAAAGCATAAATATCATTTATCCCAATGAGGAGAATATGTTTATGACGCCTAATCATGAAAAGAAATAAAATTATTATATGAATCTGTATTTGTCCAATTCGACAAATGAACATTAATCCTAAAAATAGTAGAAATAGCAGTTTCTCTTATGAAACAAAGCATCAATATCATTTATCCCAATCAGCAGAATGTGTTTATGGTGCCTAATCATAAAATGAAAGTAGATTATTATGTGAATCCATGTTTTGTCCAAATCAACAGGCGAACATTAATTCAAAAAATGGTAGAAAGAGAGGTTTTGCTTATGAATCCAAAGCATCAATATATTTTATCTCAATGAGGAAAATGTGTTTCTGGTGACCAATCATGAAAAGAAAGCAGATTATTATGTGAATCCACATTTATCCAATTGAAAGATGAACTTTAATTCAAAAAATGGGAGAAAGAGAAATTGTTCTTATGAAACCAAAGCATCAATATCATTTACTCCAATGAGAACGTATTTATGGTGCCTAATCATGAAAAGACAAGCAATTATTTCATGAATCCATGTTTATCTGAATTGATTGACGAACTTTGATTCTAAAAAATGGTGGGAAATAAAGTTTTTCTTATGAAATCAAAGCATCAATTCATTTATTCCAATGAGTAGAACGAGCTTATGGTCCCCAATCATGAAAAGAAAGGAGATTACTAGGTGAATCCATGCTTATCCCAATTGAAAAATGAACTTCACTTCTAAAAATGATAGAAAGAGAAGTTTTCTTATAAAACCAAAGAATCAATCATTTATCCCAATGAGGAGAATGTGTTTATGGTGCCCAATCACAAAAAGAAAGGATATTATTATGTGAATCGATGTTCATCCCAATTGAAAGATGAACTTCAAGCCTAATAATGGTAGAAAGAAAAGTTTTTTTTATGAAACCAAAGTATCAATATCATTTTTCTCAATGAGAAAAATGTGTTTATGGTGCCCAATCATGAAATGAAAGAAGATTATTATATGAGTCCTTGTTTGCCTAAACCGACAGACAAACATTAATTCTAAAAATGATAGAAAGAGAAGCTTTTGTTATGAAACCAAAGCATTAATATCATTTAACCCAATGAGGAAAATGTGTTTATGGTGCCTAATCGTGAAAGAAAAAAGAGATTATTATGTGAATCCATAATTATCCCAATTGAAAGATAAACTTCAATTTTAAAAATGCTAGAAAGAGAATTTTTCTTATGAAACCAAAGCATCAATAGCATTTATTCGAATGAGGAGAATGTGTTTATGGTGCCTAATTATAAAATGAAAGGAGATTACTATGTGAATCCATGTTCGTCCAAATCGCAAATATTAATTCCAAAAATGATAAAAAGAGAAGTTTTTCTTAGGAAAACAAGGCGTTAATATCATTTATCCCTATGAGGAAATGTGTTTATGGTGGCCCATCATGAAAATAAAATAGATTATTATGTGTGTCCATGTTTATGCTAATTTGCAGATGAACTTTGATTCTAAAACATAGTGGGAAGCAAAGTTTTTCTTATTAAGCCAAGGCATCAATTCATATATCCTACAAGTAGAATGAGCTAACGGTACACAATCATTAAAAGAAAGGAGATTATTATGTGAATCCATGTTTATCCTAATTAAAAGACAAACTTTAATTCCAAAAATGGTAGAAAGAGAAGTTTTTCTTATGAAACCAAAGCGTAAATATCATTTATCCCAATGAGGAGAATGTGTTTATGGTGCCCAATCACGAAAATAAATGAGATTATTATGTAAATTCATGTTTGTCCAAATTGACAGATGAACATTAATTCTAAAAACATCAGAAAGAAAAGTTTTCTTATGGAACCAAAGCATCAATATCATTTAATCTAATAAGGAGAATGTGTTTATGGTGCCTAATCATAAAAAGAAAAGAGATTATTACGTGAATCCATGTTTATCCGAATTGACTGATGAACTTTGATTTTAAAAAATGGTGGGTAATGAAGTTTTTCTTATAAAATCAAAGCATCCATTCATTTATTCAAATAAGTAGAATGAGCGTATGGTGCCCAATCATGAAAACAAAGGAGGTTACTATGTGAATCCACTTTTATCCCAATTGAAAGATGAACTTCATTTCTAAATATGGTAGAAAGAGAAGTTTTTCTTATGAAACCAAATCATCAATATCATTTATCCCAATGAGGAGAGTGTGTTTATGGTGCCTAATCACAAAAAAAGGGAGATTATTATGTGAATCCATGTTTATCCTAATTGATAGATGAACTTCAAATCTAAAAATGGTAAAAAGAAAAATTTTTCTTATGAAACCAAAGCATCAATATCATTTATTCCAATGAGGAGAATGTGTTTGTGGTGCCCAATTATGAAATGAGAGGAGCTTATTATGTGAATTTATGTTTGTCCAAAGCGACAGATGAATATTAACTCCAAAAATGGTTGAAGGAAAAGCTTTTTTATGAAACCAAAGCATCAATATCATTTATCCTAATGAGGAGAATATGTTTATGGTGCCCAATCATGAAAAGAAAAGAGATTATTATGTGAATCCATGTTTATCCTCATTGAAAGAGAAATTTTAATTCTAAAATAATAAAAAGAGAAGTTATTTTTACGAAACCAAGGCATCAATATCATTTATCCCAATGAAAAGAATATGTTTACGGTGTCCAACATGAAAAGAAAGGAGATTATTATTTGAATCCATGTTTATCCTAATTGAAAGATGAACTTCAATTCTAAAAATGATACAAAGAGAAGTTTTGCTTATGAAACCAAAGTATTAATATCATTTATCCCCATGAGAAGAATGTGCTTTTGGTGCCTAATCTAGAAAATAAAGGAGATTAATATGTGCATCTATGTCTATCCCAATTGAAAGAAGAACTTCAAATCTAAAAATGGTAGAAAGAAAAGTTTTCCTTGGGAAACCAAAGCATAAATACCATTTATCTACATAAGTAGAATATCTTTGTGGTGCCCAATCATGAAAAAAAAAAGAGATTATTACTTGAATCTATATTTATCACAATTGAAAGATAAACTTCAAATCTAAAAATGGTAGAAAGAGAAGTTTTTCTTACGAAACCAAAGCATCAATACCATTTATCCTAATGAGGAGAACGTGTTTATGGTGCCCAATCATGAAATGAGAGGAGATTATTATGTGAATCTATGTTTGTTTAAATCGACAGATGACTTTAATTCTAAAAATGGTAGAAAAAAAAGCTTTTGTTATAAAATTGAAGCATCAATATCATTTATCGTAATGAGGAGAATGTGTTTATGGTGCCCAATCATGAAAAGAAAGGAGATTATTATGTGAAT
>JBBYHO010029676.1:0-11524 GCA_038382025.1 Adansonia gregorii
TTTGGCAAATTATATTAGTTTACTTGTATAAATTTGAGCACTAACTATTGAGGGTAAAATTTTTTGTTGATCAATGTAATTTTATATTTTTTTTATGTATGCTTGACGCATAAGAATTGCAGCATTTTTGGGACTTAAATGGTAATTTTCCTTTTATTGGTACTTAAAAATGTTTTAATGTTTTATATAAGGTAGTTTTCTTTTTGTTAGTAATTACATATTATATCAAAATATATTTTATTAGTATAATGGGTTGATAAATTTGTGTAATTTAACAAATTTTATACTTTTTGCTTAAAAGGCCATTTCGTAAAGATGTAAAAGAAGGGATATTATATGACTATCTATAAAATTTAATTAATTAAAAAGAATATACCTCCGGCTATTATTTATTAAAAAAATAGTTTTACTTCCAAACACATAGATAAACACTCTCTCACTTTCATATAAATCTTTTAGTATATTTCTTTAGTTTACTGTTAATTATCTTTTGATGGTTCATGGATAATTTATATATATTAGACAAAGGACCAATACTAAAGTAATAAAAATTGTATTCTACCATTGGAGAATTTATATTTTAATTAATTATTAAAATAAAATTTAATTTACTTCTAATTTTTATCAATGTAGTAGTTGATCTTGATTAGGATTTAATTAATAATTAACATCTCAATAATAATTAGATAGTTAATTATTTTAGTCTATTTAATTATCATAAGAACCACGTAAAAACCAAACACTGTAAATAAAAAATAAGAATCTTATATGAAGGCTTGCTAGACCAAACACATATGACATATTAGTAAAAATGTGACTCGGGTATAATGTAGGGGGAATCTTATTATCAAAGGTAACATTAAATTATTTGAACTAACGACTTTAAATATCATTGCAAAACATTAAAATTAATATAATTTGCATTTTACTTGATAATGGTAATTTCGAAAATTCCATGATGTTACTAATAAAGTGTTTAGTGCATATCAATATAACTTTTCAAGATTTTACTCAACAATTTTCGATGTATATTGTATATTGTAATGTTATTTCCTAACAATTTAATTCCCATCAATCACGTTCCATAAGAATCATGAGATGAGAAGGCACCTTAAGGCCATGACTTGCAACAACTGTAAAGTAAACAAAATAAACCAATTAAAGGGTGAAAGTAAAACGTATAACCCTTGAAATTAAATGCACAGTTGTAACCAACAGGGAAGAAATGTCCAAGGACAAACAACATGGTAGCATCTTACTATCATGAATGAAACAAAAAGATTCGCAACATTTGGGGTAGAAAGATGCAATGAAAAGCTCATTAATATTTATAGAATCCTCTAAAAAATCAATCTTTTTATTCACCTAGAATAATGGCTTAGTGAATCTTTATAATATTATGATAGAATTGTGTGTGAAGTTCCTAAAAAAAATTAAGCTAATATTGTAACACATCTCTCTCTCCTCCAACCTTATCATGCATCCACTTACAAATATTTCTTGTTGATATAATTATAGTTAACAATCTCGTAGTTTGATTAAAAACAAAAACCCCAAAATTCATGTTTAATTTTAAAAAAAAAATTATATTTATCTTTGTGCTTTGGTCGGTGTATCACATAATCTATTTTGTTTCTTTTACTGACTCTTAATTCCTGTGTTTTGACCGTTACAGCAAAAACATACTTATTTCTTTTACTAACATTTAACTTCTTATGTTTTGATTGTTATAGTAAAAGCAAACAACACGTTAAATTTTTACTTAATTGATATTTTTATATTGGGGATCATGGAGAGCTTCATCAACGATATCCTGGAGAAGCTCGCTCAAGAAGCTTCTAGGCTGGCGAGGTACAACAAGGAGCCCACGATCATTTCCTTGGAACCAGACCGCTGTTAGACTTGTACTTTCGGGTGAGCTTGCGAAGCACGCCGTTTCTGAAGGAACCAAGGCCGTGACCAAGTTCACTTATTCTTGAAAAGAGATTTTGTTTTAGGTAGCTGGGGTTAGGGTTTTTTTTTTTTACTTCAATTTCGAGATTCTCTGCATCTCTATTTTAAGATCGCGTTTGTATTGGAAGATGGATCTGGTCGATCCTGATTTGAACATGGTGAAAATGAATGCAATTAAAATACTGCGATTTAGCATAATTTCTTGGCAAATGTTTGTCTTTTCTAATTTATCTGATTTAGGAATTGTCGGGTTACAAGTAGTAAGGTTAACAAGGCAGTTTTAAACTCAAAACCCCAACATGCTTCAGTTATTTTCAGCTTTGTTGGACTGTCCCTTTAGCCATTCCAATGGCGAAATGCTTTTGGGTTCTGCATTTTTTTTTTTTGGCTGCTGATGGAGTCTAGTCAGCCATGGTTAAGCACGACCTGAAGCTTAAAAGGCAGTTTTTTTTTCCAGTCTTTCGTCTTGAATCTTGAACGCATTATTTTTGAGAATTTCACTAATGAATTGTACAATTAACAATCTTGAAAAGTTGTAATAGTAGGAGGTATAATAATAATTTCACACTAATATATAACGGCATTAAATTATGACAAACGAAGTAAAAGTATAAAAAATATAAATATTATTATAAAAGAGTTTCTATTGAAACGATAAAGTACATACAGTAAAAATAGATATTTTCCTTTTAATTTTAACAATTTAATTGCGATTGACACGTAAGTTTTCTCAAGCCTCTCTTTTAAGTTTACCTATATCATACTATCTCAAACTTGAACAATATCGTTCGCAATCCCATGCCCTCAAATGTAAACACTAACAAATAATCTAAATTTTTATTACGATTATGCTCGAACTCACATAGTGGCGATGAGAATCTAAATTATTATTTTTTCAATTGCGGTTTCGATGAGAGCGCAACCTAAAGTGGAAAAAGAAATCATGTTCAAAGTTTGAAATAATAGACAGTCTGAATAAGTAAAACAAATAAGACATCGAAGGTCAAAGAAGCAAAGCAAACAAATGCAGCAAGCGTGTGGGAAATGATATGGATGAACAGTGGCTTTGCCTTTGAATAGTTGAGGAAGCTTAGTATGAATGTTGGAACACAATATTTACACAAGCCAAAGCTACGATTGGTCTTGAAAGAGAAGAATTACTAGAGAACGCATCCGAAAATGATAGAAAATGACTTAAATCCTATCGAGGGCTGTAGCTGTTTGAAGGCAAATTACTAAACAGTGGTGAATTTAATCTCCCTCTTCTGTCAGTATTTCTATGTTTTTTTTTCTGATTAAGCTCTAGAGAAGGATGACTTAAAAAAAAATCAATATAAATAAGCATAATATGACACATTTATATATATTTCGTATTTGTATTTAAAATACAACACATTTATGAGCCAGACCCTGCTCAAAAATTGAATTTCTATGTAAGAACTAACGGAATCAAATGTTTTGGATGATATATATATATTTTGGAATTACCTTTTTCCTAGCAATTCATGTTTTTAATTTAGTTTTAAAATAATTCTTAATTAATTGTATTAGTTTAATGTAAAACTGATTTTAAGAAATAAATCGCAAAATACTATACTCAAAATCCATATGTTTGTATTTTTTGTCTTATTAATATCATATTTGACTGTTAAATTATAGTAAATTATCTAACATGATATCTGTATTAAATACATAATGCAATATTTGTAGTATTATTTTATCACAAATGTAGTTCATTCTCTTTAAACTATTAAAGCTCCCAACAATAATGTGGAATTGATTAATAGAAATATAACACATACCGTAAAGTTTAGAAGTTAAGAAAGAGCAAAAGAATATATGTTTGAAGTCAAAAAATAAAACCAAAATAGTGTAGAATGAGATATAGTACTTTTTGTTTCTAATATTCAACTTTCTTTTCAAATGTTAATTATTTTTTGACATTTTAATAAATAAAAAACATAGTTCAAGTGAAGATATATTAATATCTATATTTTTTGTAAATGAATAGAAAATAAAAGTAAGACCAATTATCAATAATAAAGAAATATAACAATATATACCAAATCTCTAAAGTATTTACTCTTTAAGATATATAAAATTTAAAAAATTAAAAATATAAAAATGTAATAAAACAATCCATGCATGGCATAGGTTAAAAAAGCTAGTATATAATATAATGGTACATACTAAATATGTACATTTTGCTGACATACACACTTATGTGAATAACCTATTTATTTGGCACATAAGCATACGATACATGAGCAAGCAGGAGTAAAATCTATACTTTAAATATGTGGGAATGTTGACCTCTCCATGGGCTAAGCAACCCGCCTAGTCTACTTAGGCGGGCCTTAAACATAGTTTTTTTTTAATTTTGGTCAACTTGACTCGCATGCTATTTAATAATAAAAATTTGTATTTAATTTAATTATAAAAATATATAAATATTAACATAAAAATATTTTTATTAATATTTAATTAGTAATTCTAGCTTTTGGATAAAGTTCGATTTGAGTCTAGACAAAAAATTTTAAAAAAATTTTAAGTCGCAACTTATAAACACTTCTTTGGGATGTAAGGAAAAAAGCTCTCATTCTTGTTAAATGCAGATGTAGGGGGTAACTTAAAAACAAAGGATAATATAATATTTTAAATGTAGATGTGGGTTAGTTTAAAAACATCGGGATGTGAGGAGAAGAAAAGTAATTGTCAAGGATAACATAAACTTTAAAAAGAATGAAGACATGAGGATTAAACCTATCCAAGGCTCAGGCTATCTATCCAATCCTAATGGTCTTTGGTATTTAAAAAGATTTGGATAAAAAATTAGATTCGAAAAATCAACTTGAGCAAAAATTAAAGCTTATTTTTTTAAATAGGCCGAGTTTTTGGCAAAATTTTTTAGGCCCGGGCTACGTGTAAATAGTGACTACATGTATATAATAATTTTATATATTAAAAACCAAATATATATATTATGTTATAGAATATGTATACTTTTTATTTTATAATTTTTTCCTAAAAAACCCTAACATGCTAACTTGTTTCTTGCACTACTGCCTCTTAGCTCTTATTCTCACTACTTGTAAAACTTTCATCTCACCTTCTCTTACTCTAAAATCATAGTCTACCACACTTTAAAAAGCTCAAAAAAGATTGACAAGAATTGAAAACTCAAAAAGGATTTTTGATTTCCTTAAAATTTTAAAAAGCTTAACATGAACCAAGATTTATTGCTACAATTGAAGGTTTCACTTTTCTGATGAGGTTTTTGCTTTTCCTTTTTTTTTGGCTAATGTGAAGCCTTTGTTTTTACTCATATATATATATATATCATTTTGTTAACTCAATTTTGCTTTAATCGATCACTAAAACCAAGTAAGTTTACATTTTTTTGAAAAAAATTATTTTTTTAAAAGATTCCTAGTTGTTACATCTTGATCTTTTTGTTTAACTTGTAATTTAAGTCTTTAATGAAGGTTATTCTCTTTTTTTTTTCTAATTCAAGTTTGATTACATTATGAGATTTTTAATATGTGATCAATTTAGGATAAAAATTTGATTAGTAGTTCATTTTGAGTGGTAAAGTGATTTCATCGCTCATATGTGCTTTCAAAGTGAAAGGATTTATATGTGTGTGTATGTGTGTGTGTGTGTAATCTATTTGATTAGTAATCTACAATTACATCTTGATAGTTTTTTTAGATTAGATTAAAAAACTGCTACTAAGTTTTTGCAAACACCTAATTTTGTTCGGACCCCTTCTAAACAGGTAAAGCTCGATCCGGGACTACAGGTGAAAGGTACTTATAACTTTTCCCCAACCAAAGTTTTGACATCCCTAGGCTTTTTTCAAAAGGCATAAAAATAATAAATAAATAATACTAAAAAAGTGTACAAGGCAACAAAAAAAAGAAAGCTTGAAATGCCTAGGGACTATATTGAACAGTTGTAAAAAAATGACATTTTTATGAAATTTATGAAGATGTATCAATAAATTTGTGTATCGATACATCATCAGGTTTTGATTTTCTTAGGCCTATAACATGCATTTTGTATTGATATAAAGCTATATTGTATTGATACAATGTGCCCTTATATTGATACAATATCATGTTTTTCATAAATTTTTAATTGTGGAAGCAATTATCAATACAAACACCAAATATATCAAGATTGCATGATATTTTCCAGCACGAATAAGCTTTTTCACTCAAGTTTCTTACAGTCATTTTCCTAATGACCTTAGATCACTCCATAAAACATGCAAGAGGTCCTTCATTAACAAACATAAGCATGAGAATCACCCTATGGCTTAAGCTATTGAAGCTTGAATGAGCTTAGAATAGATGAGTTTAATGTTATAATAGTATTTTTTAAGGAATTAAACGCTATCTAATTTGATTGGTTCCTAAATATTTTGAGTATAGTTCAATTGAGATTCAATAGGTTGCTATTTTGGGTTAAAGTTAAAAGCTCTTTCTTGCATGGACTAAGATATGGCCATCTAGAGTGGGGTTTTTTTTAAGGCATGCACTTGAGATTGTCTACCAAACTCAGCTAAAATCATGCTCCATTTAGAAAGGTTTCAACCCCTGATCAGACCATTTAGCTATATAGAAAGATTGCCTGTAAGTCAAGATATGATGAACTTGCCAGGGATAATATAATCAATCGAAGAGGGTTTTAAACACTTGGGGATGTTCTTGGAGAGACATTATAGAAGCTTTTAGCTAAAAAAATCATAAAGAAGAAAAAGTTAAAAAAAAGAGAGGAAAGAAGATGGATAACTTCAAGTTTCTGCATCAGGTTTTCTTTTTTCATCTTTTACTTGGGAGCTTGATGATCCTAAGCCATGCTTAGGTGATAATTTATGCCAAAGTGTGAAAACCAAGTTAGGGCTAACTCTTGAGCTATGACCTCAAAATGCCATATTTTGATTTTTTTTGGCTAAAATTTATATAAAATCAAATTTTCATCAAGAAAATTTGTTTTCTAAATGTTTTATCCCAAGTTTTCTAACTTTTATGTGATTTTCTTCAAGTTTTCTTAATGATGTAACTTCATTTTGGCTCTTCATGCTACTTATAAGTTATTCCATGTATGATACATACATTTTATGTTCTTTCCATGCATAATTGTCCTTATTCTCATGTTCACGCATGTTTTCAAGAAAATACGATGATTATGACAACATCACCATGTATGTTACTGTACTTATATATGTTCATATTGATGGTTATTTTATGATTAAAATCATGTATGACCTACATATTATGATGTTTTAATGCATTATGATAATGATAAATATGGCCATACATTTTACATGAGAATATTGTGATTATAATTGTACCACAACGCATGATTGATAAGTCTATATATGTTCATGTTAATAAGTTATATTATGGGTAAAAATCATGTATGATGCATACTTGTATGTTTGTTGGTGGAAAATGAAGTTTAGGAGTTCATTTAGAAGTGTTAGAAAATTTTAAACACTATTTTGTAATTTTCCCATGATGTTTCATGCATATTAGGGATCATTGTGCAACTTTCTTGCACTTGAAGGTCATTCTGGTCATTTTGCATGTTGTATGACCATTCATATGATTTCTTATGTTTTAGGGTCATTTAAGTTATTTTCCATGATTGAAGGACTTCAATGCAATTTTATGAATTTTGGGGTCATTTAGGTTCATTTTTAATGATCTAGGATTTTTATGCACTTTTATGAATGTTGGGGTTATTAAGTCATTTCCCTTGAAGTTTTATGCAATTTTAAGCATATTAAGGTCATTTAGGTTCTTTTCCATGATTTAGGGACTTTGATGCAATTTATATATGGGGTTATTTAAGTCATTTTTCATGATCTATAGATTTTTAGGTAGATTCATTTATGTTGAGTTCATTTAAATCATTTGATATGATTTAGAGATTTTCATGCAATTTCATGCATTTAGAGATATTTAAGTTGTTTTCCATGACATTGGAATTATTATGCAAAGTTTTTATGATTTGGGGACCATTTCACAATGTCCATGCATATTAGGTCCATTTAGATTATTTTCCATAATCAAAAGATCATTTTGCAATTTTCATGAATGTTATTTGGAGTTGTTTTCATAATATTTTACCAAAAATTATATAAATGTGTGAATTATAATATATATTTTTCAAAAATACGAGACAATATCCCTAAGTTAAAATAATCTATAGGTGTGCTTCTATCAATTATTCTAAACAAACTAATAGCCTCTTTAAATAAATAAATCAAAATTGTCAAATTTTTAAAAATAAAACTTTCGTATTCCTCTAGGTTTTCTGGAGGGTTAAGCAAAATATTTCGATTTTCAAAATGTGCAAAACTAGATTTACTTAAAATAAAAAATAATAATATTAATTATAAATAATTTTTTAAAAAAGAATTATATTTAAATATTGGAAAAGTAAAACCAACCATAATAAAGACTTTAGCTAACACATAGTTAATAGGTACCAATTTATAGGCATCATAAAAGGGACATGTCTCACTTCTCTCGTAACCGACTCTCAAATCCTTTTCCTGTAAATTTTTTGTTATTAAATGGACTTTGGAGTTTGTTTTTGAAAGTTTCATAACCTTTAAAAAATGAATCCCAATAGATTACTAATCTCACCTAGCCAAAATAAAATCAGTAGTGACTCTGAGTTACTTGGTCATTTCATAATGACCATTTGGGGTTAAGTTGGATAAGTGATTTCTCTAACTATTAAGTCCTATCCCAATATGAAAAAATAAAATAAAAAATTATTTATTTAATTCTAGTGTGTCAATTTTTTTTTGGCATGTTATGATAGTTTTTTTCATTGCATTGATCTTCGAACCTGAGGATAAGTTTCATGGCAACTCCCTTCTCTTGAAAGCATATTTTCTATTAAGGTTAAAATCTAGCATGGTAGGCCAAGCTTAGAATTCTCTTTGACAATCTAGGTCAAGCATGGTCAAGAAAAGGTACCCATATTTCGGGTCAGGTCAGACTTAGGCAGATAAAAAAGTCATAAGTATCATGTCTAAGCCCGGCCCAACTCGACCCATAGACATTTTAATGAAGACACGGGTTAGCTAAAATATGCCTTCAAGATGTTCGGTAACCGAGTATAAGTAAAATTTATACTTTAAATAAGTTGGGAGTAGAGGTAGTAATTGAGCGGGTTCGGGTAAGGGTTATTTCGATTTAGAATTTTTTCAGGTTTGGGTCAATTTGGGTTTTAGTTGGGTTCGAGCTTGTTTGCGTTCGAGCTTGTTCGAGTTCAGGCCAATTCGAGTTTGAGTCTATTCAGATTCGAGCCTTTTCAGGTTCAAGTTCGGGTTTGGTTCATGTTTAGGTTCAACTATGTTTTACATCATTGTTTATTTTATGTTAAATTTAATCAATTTTTACGTAGTTTTGAATTCTAAACCTAGGCTTGAATTTGGCCTGGCCTAGCTTGAAAAAAATCTTAGTTTGGTTCCATGGGCCTAGCTGCGGAATGAATAAATTTTAAATTCTAAGCTTAAGGCCAAAATTGGCTTGGCCTGCCCACTTAGGCACGAATCATTATTTATAATATTAAAAAGTTATTCTTATATTATTATTTATATATTTTATAATTAAATTTAAATAAAATATATTATTTTATTTAAAAAAGCATTATTTTGCCTCAAGCCTACTAGAAACTTGAAATCTGAAACTCAAGCCTTATCATGTTGGGCTTACTAGGCTGGCAGGCTACTCGGCCTGAGGACAGTTCTAGTTACTAGTCTAAGCTTAACATAGGAATTTTTTTTTTTTTATTTTTGATATGATATTATCTATTATAGCTTTAATATTTTTTAATTTACCTTATTACTTTGTTGTACTACTATCAAACTCTAATTATTATTATTTGAAATAACAAAATAAAATAAGAATAATATTCAAAGAAACACTTAAAAGTTTTACTGCTAACGCATAAAAATTCTTAATATTCAAAGAGTTTAACAAATTAAATTAAAGAAAATATGATAAATAGATGACATACCTTATTGATAATGTTTTGAAAGTTCATAATATGATTTACTTTTTAATAAATTATTATTTTATCATATATAGATATGTTCAAGGTGTTGGCTCAACCCAATTGGGCCTAGGCCTGAATTCACATATTTTTGTTTTGAGTCGACCCGATCTGGCCCCAAATAATAATTTTAAATTAAGATAACATATATTTTTATTTAAATTTAACTATAAAAAATATAAATATTTTAAAAAATAATTTCTAATGAAACGAACAGTAATTCTGGCATAAACGGGTACGTCTAGGTATGTTAAATAAAGGCTTGAGCTTATGATTTTAAAAAAATTCGGATCACAGTTTGACCTGATACATGAGCATATTTAATTATATATAAAATACAAATTAAATTTTTATTATTTAATTAAATTATTAAAAATATTAAAATAAAATTAATAATTAAAGTTTTTTCTTTATAAAATATTTTTTTAATTATAATTTTATCATATTTATTTTTAGTATTAAATTTGAGTTTAGATCTGGGTCAAGCTTGGGTTCAAGTTCTTTTGAATTTAAGTCATTTTGAATTTGAACTATTTAGGATTTAAGTTTTTTTAAGATCAAACCATTATATTTTAGATTAAATCAGATTTAATTTCAATTGAAACGTAAATTTTTTTAAATAAATTTTTAAATTTAAATTTATTTTACGAAGATAGCCGAAGTAATTGTAAATAGATTGTATAATATTTGAAACATTTTTATTCCCGCAGAACTTTGCAGATGTGGGAATGTGGGTTAGTTAAAACTTAAAAAGTGTCGTACGCTGTAACATATGCAGACGGGTAATTATTATCAATTAAATTAGCTCAATTAAGCAATCTAAGCAATCGAATCAGATACATAATATGCTAAAAAGAATTTGTTTCAAATCAAATTTATCTCTGTATGGAAGAAATAATGTTTGGTTCATAAAATTAATTTTTAATATTTTTTAGGCAAAATTTTTAATTTTTTTTTAAATTTGGTTTCGGCAATCATTATTCTTGAAACTACAATAGATTTTCAGACAAAGCATTTGATTCAAACTCAAGGTAATTTCAAAATGTACAATCGGTCAAGTCTAATAAGTGGTACCGTTTGCTCATAATATGACTGAGGTTCATCTATATTTTTTGACAGAATTTTTTTTAAGATGATTTTAACCATCATTATATTGAGCTGCAGTAAATTTCAGATGAATATTAATTAAATTTGATAATTTATATATTTTTATTATATTTTTATATTATAATTATATTTATTTTTTTACGTATACTAATTTTAATTCGTTTATAATTTATATTATATTTATTATATTTATATAATCATATTAAATATTATTAGATTTAATATTAATTTAAATTTATTTTTTCGATTAAAGTAGCATTAACTCGTATCTTAATCTTCATTGATACTCTATTTAAATCTCTACGTCACGAGATAACTTGTGTACATTTGAATTTCCAATCCAACTATAATTATTTTGAACTTTGTTTTTCGTATTTGGAAT